>JAODAL010013287.1:0-91954 GCA_025379985.1 Phyllomedusa bahiana | reverse complement strand
GGGAGAGCGTATGGCCCCAGCGTCGCGCCCGGACTTATATAGTGCGGTGACGTCACAGAATCCCGCCGGTCTCTGATTGGCTTCATCGCTGCACATGTCATGCAGGCTATGCCCTTCTTCCTCCCAGAGTTCTTTGCCCCATGTAACGCCATGTGCACACTTCGTTCATGTAAGGTACCCCAAAATTCGACTTCATTCCGAACCGAAGTTTTCCTGAAATTCTAAACGAATTCCACTTCGTTAGAATCAATTCGCCCATCTCTAAATATAATACCATAAAACCATAATTTTTTTAAAGTGATTTTTTTAAAATAATTTGTAAGGGTGAGTACGAACCTATAATAAGAAGTGTGGTGTAAAAAGTTGGGTTCTGGTCTATAAAATATTGCAGCAAACTTAGTGATAGCTCCAAGCTATGCTGCTGGGAGAAGCCATATGTCAACAAAATCCAGAAATGCTGTCAACTTCTTTAGGTCAAAGCTCATTTAAAATAGAATGAGATGAATTGGATGAATCAGATTAAATAAAATTTGAAATTCGTTATGGAAAACATGGACGCTGCCTTCTAGGGACTCATTAAGCTTATTATCAGCATCTCTCTACTGGTACGTGGTTGCATATGGCATATGGTTACCTATGGAATAGTCAGATTTCACATCTTAAAAGGCATTAGCAATGCTGAGCAGTATATAGAGGTTTTAGAACAATACAGTATATGTGTCTTTCAGGTAGGGCCTTGCATATTTCAGCACGATGATACTAAACCACATGCTGCATCCTTCACAACAGTTTGACCTCACAGAAGATGGGACATCGGACTCCAATATTTTAGAGTTCCCATCAGGTGGAGGTAAACTAGCTCCCCGCTGTATCTCCCTACGGACACACCTGTCTGAGGGATTTGAATGGAAACGCCAGATACTATGTATTATTTCCAGAGCTTTTTTTGAAGGTAAAAAAAGGTTTCAAAAAGCTTGTGTCGTCTTTCTTAAGCAGTGTATATTCGAACCCCATTGAGAAGACCCTGAGATTAGGATAAAACATGTCTGGGGATATATTAATGTGTGGTGGGAGTAAATTTATAGCCATTTATTTGGTAACTGTGCTCTTATGGTTATCACTGCGTAGGTTTTGGTCTGTGATATAGTTATTTGGAATACATTCCTCGCACTCTCTCTCAATTAACTATAAGTAAATACAGTGATAGTAGAAGGGTCAGTTGTAGGGTTTATTAGAGGAGAGTTTTTGCCCCGTCACCCTTTTTGGGGCGGGGTCTCCGCTGAGGGATAACAAGAGGTTTAGACTTTCGAGGTATTGGTTTAGGGGTATTCTATCCTATACTCCTTCTTGTCTATTGTATGTCCCTGTAGTGTATATATGGCCAATATCTATTTATCTGAGAGTTACTATATTATAAGTATTGAATTAAAACTTATATTTTAGAGGAATAATTTTTCTTTGGATTTTCTCACAGAAGAGTCTGAGTGCTGAAGTAGCTGCCTGCAGTCCAAACCTTTTATCAATAGAAAACATTTAGACCATTAGGAAATGAAAATCCAGAAAAGCAGGACTGTTGACCAGCCAGGACTTGAACCAAGAAAAATAGACAATATTCCTTTCCCAAAACTCCTGCACTTGGTCTTCTCACTTCCCAGACATTTATAGACTGCTGTAAAAAGAATAGGAGATGCTAAACATTGAAGTCATCAATTTCTAAATGAGTTAATTTTTTTAAATAAAATGGAAAAATGTCTAACTTTTAATTTCTTGTTTGTGTTCTGTTATGAATAAAATCAGATTATAAGATATTTTCAAATAATTGCATTCTTATTTCCTTTACATTGTATACAGCTTCTTAGCTTTTTGGTAAATTGAGGTTGTACTACCTACATCTTAAGTAAAAAAAATAAAAAATAATAATAATAATAACAGTAATAATCTCCCTTACCTGTTGATTGACTTTTTAAAATTCTTGCCACCTGAAAAATAAGTCTACAAAATTATTCTAAAAGAGATTCATACAAATTCTTTCAGTACAATGAAAAATATTTCTAATCACTCACAGCAGCTAATTATATGTCCATGGCTCCTGCTTCTGTGCATTGTATTTAGAGAATATTTTTCTTCCTGTGCAATTAGTACCTTAAAGCTGGTCTATAATGCAAATGAATGGAACATTGCTCTTCTCCTTATGTATTCATTATTCACAAGTCTCATAAATTACAGACAGAAAATTCAGACATTTTTAGGATTCTGTATTCTTCTATTTATTGTTTTTAATCTTATTTTCTAAAATAAAGGCAAAAAAACATTTTAAAAAATATATCAAATATTTGCTTTGCTTTTGTGAAGTGGCCATGTTTGTTCAGTTGTTTCCCAGACTCCTAAAGAACTTAATAGGTATGTACCAACCACCTTGCCATTTTTTCTCTGCCTGATGGCCACCCTACAAGGAGAGGTTTAGGATCCCTCTTCTTGACATTAGTGTAGTTCCACAGGTGGTACTTGCACCAGGAGGCATCTATGACATTAAGGGGGCATGCTGGAGGCGACGCACTACAACCGTACGATTCTACACATTTGTGAAATTTTATCAGCAAATCCAGGTGCATTACTGATGGAACAGAAAGAGCACTTTAAAAGTGGTTTACCTGAGTCAGAGGTGTCGCTTTTTAGCTAGAAAGCGCCCAATCTATGACCCTCAGTAGAACAGGTTAATAGATTCAGGCGCATTCTACGCTACCAATGCGCACAATAAAAATGGCGCCTGGGCACCAGAAATCATACATGTCGCCCTAAATACCTATGTTGTAAATTTGGAAGCACCTTTTTAAGTTAAGTCTCATTACCTTCTAACAATAGAAAGAGTAAAAAAAGTAATTTACTTTGGTTGGAAGTAACAACTAGATATTGAAAGAGATTAGAGTTAGAGCATTAAATTCATAAACAAGATTGTGACACCGTAAGGAACACCATAGTGAAAAAAAAAAGTTAATGGTTTCAATCCGTGTACGAAAATGTTACAGACGACAAAGAAAACCTGATTAATCACATAACACAATTCTGAAATTATGTTTTTGTAAAAGGAATCTTTTGCAAATTTCTTTTTTTACTAATTAAAACAAGATACTGATATACATTAATTTCTTCTTAGCCACTTTTATTGTCTGGCTATAGATTTTATAATTCTGTTGACTGGTTATGATTATGTGGATTGCCTTCTTGTCTGAGCTGCTTTTAACAGCACTTAGAGAGATGCTTTGCAGCAGCTTCACGGACAAAGGAGCCTATGAACATTATTAGTCACACTGACTTCTATACGAGAGTTTTCTTGTTCTGTGTGCAGAAAGGGATAAAAGGTGATCTGTTACTATCTTTTGTTGTGAATCCTGCGTTATCTATACATATTGGTGTCACCTTTCAGTGTAACCCTGCTTGTACTGATAATGTGCAGACTACTGATAATCGTTCTCTACAGAATAGGAAGTATTAGACTATTGTTAGGCCTAGAAGCAACACATTGAATCTGCAGGACTTAAGAATTGTTAAAAAGTTTTTGTTTTTTTTTAATAAGCAAAAATTCTTAAAGAATGTGTTTAACATAAAAATAAGAGTTAAAAAATAAGTAATTTTTTATGTGCATTGTCTTTAAGGGGCAAAGTTACATGTCAGCCATGTTGATTGTAACAGGTTTCAATGCAGCAGTCGTGGAAACTAATATCTCCCTATGACTTGATAACCTAAGTCATGCGGGCATCATTGAAATCTGTCCAAGGGCAACATCTGCATAGAATTTAAACGTTTTACTCTTGTTTGTGGAGGTTTCCATTGATTGCTCCAGTTTCCAACAGTCTAAAAACATACTATTAGGTCACCTGCCCTCCTATAGAACTGAAAGGAATTTATATGTACAGTGACAATCTCTGTACCGATCTTCAGTACATATATCGGTGTCATGTAAGCAATTGGAAATATTAAAACATGATTCATATTTACTTATCTGAATGTTAAAAAATACTCCAAATAACTTTAAATTACTTGTCCCTTAAATAAAGGTTCCCCAGCGTACCACTGCCCTTCACGTCCGAGTTCTCATCCCTATACACAAGAGAGGCTCCCGCTCCATTGTAAGTAAGTAGATCTCCTGTATGTCGGGACAAGAACAAGGAAGCTAAGAGGAGGGTTCTGTAGGGCTCTGGAGTGGCATAAGTGGGTATTAAGTTGGTAAGTATCCTTTTTTTTTTTTCTTTTTTTTTGCCCATCCTGGTCCTATTTAAATAAAATTGTTTTCAAGTTGACAACTCCTTTACTGATATAATGGTAGGGAGACATTTTCAAATTCAAGGTACATCTACCTAGAACCACTTTCTTGACATTTCCAAAACACCTATAGTTCACTCTTTTTTTAAAACATATCTTTTAATTATGTCATATGAATGACTCCACTTCACGTTCATATGCATTCCTATTTAAATTACCCCATAAACCAATGTGAAACCACTACATTAAATGCAACTTATTAATGCTTCCATCAATTTTCCTGTATTCGCAAACATGGATTTGCTAAAGAATCTGGCTGTCTCCTTACTAAGGAAAAGACTTGCATGTGAAAGGGGTGGTTAAGTACAGTTAGGTCACAGTAGATCATCCTTAGGTCCCAGTGAATTATCCTAAGCATTGTCCTTTTTGCTAATTCCAGCAGTACTTTCCATCCTGAGCTACTGTCCACAAAAGGGCAATCACCACTGCTCTTTCCCTTATTAGTGCTGAAAATAAAATTTAAACTTTGTGACTCAACATGGGTTTAACCCCTTAACACACCATGATGTGCCTGTACCTTAAGGCATCAGTAAGAGTGTACGGAGCAGACTCTAGGCTGTTACAAAGGATTGCAGCACCCTGATCCACCTTTCAGTTATTTCCCTTCCCCAAACGCAATTGTGGGGTGCTGTTTGGTTGCCATGGTAGCTGAGGGCCTAATGAAGACCTCCGAATCTGCCATGATTATGCTATTATTACACCCTGACAGATTTTTTAAGTCAAAGGTACATAGCTTTTCACATGGTTTATAAAGGGTGTTGAATACAGTGTCTTCAAAAATAACTCCTACATAATAAATGCTTTGACAATATTTCCACATTAAACCATTCTTCTTTAATTGTATCAATATAACTTCATTACATTACTGAAGAGTCTCTCAGACGAAGCTAAACAGTCTCTCTAAAAAGAATAAACTTGCGGTTTATGATGCTCTCCAGGCACGGAATAGTCAATCCAAGTAATCCAAGCTAGGCGTCCTAGATAGTGTTGAGCGATTACGTTGGCCATCGACATCGGTCGATGGTTGATAGTCGACCATCATCGACAAGATATTCGATGGTCGATGGTAGATTATGACCGATGACCATTAAAGTCTATGGGAGAGCAACAATACCTTCATTCTTACACCCAAACAGGGCTGGAGAAACTGGAATTAAAATCCACAACAGTCAAATGGATAAGTGCTACATCTTAGGCAACACACTTAGGTTATAAAAGCCACAGAAAAAAAATCACACACCATTCACTATTCCTGTCTTGTACCACAGCATGACCCTTAAACTTGCATCACCCACAAATTAAAAAGTGCCAGAAGGTAGTATGATTTGAACCATCATTTTACTTGAACTGGACATTGAATATCCCTGTCCTGGAACGCAGCATGAGCCCCAAACCTGCATGACACCCAGATTTAAAAAGTGCCGGAAAAAGTAGTCTTTCAACCAAAATTTTAGTTGAACTGGACATTAACTATCCCTGTCCTGGGCCACAGCTTGAGCCCCAAACCTGCATGACACCCGGTTAAAAAGTGCCGGAAAAAGGAGTCTTTCAACCACCATTTTTTGTTTCACTGGACATTGACTATACCTGTCCGGGCCCCCAGCATGAGCCCCAAACCTGCATGACCCCCACATTTAAAAAGTGCCGGAAAAAGGGGTCTTTCACCACCATTTTGTTTCACTGGACATTGACTATACCTTCCTGGCCACAGCATGAGCCCCAAACCTGCATGACCCCCACATTTAAAAAGTGCCGGAAAAAGGAGTCTTTCAACCACCATTTTAGTTTCACTGGACATTGACTATACCTGTCCTGGGCCACAGCAGAGCCCCAAACCTTAATGACCCCCACATTTAAAAAGTGCCGGAAAAATGATTCTTTCAACCACCATTTTATTTACACTGGACATAGACTATCCCTGTCCTGGGCCACAGCATGAGCCCCAAACCTGCATGACCCCCAGATTAAAAAGTGCCGGAAAAAGGAGTCTTTCAACCACCATTTTAGTCGAACCCGGACATTGACTATACCTGTCCTGGCCACAGCATGAGCCCCAAACTGCATGACCCCAGATTAAAAAGTGTCGGAAAAAGGAGTCTTCAACCACCATTTTAGTTTCACTGGACATATACTATCCCTGTCCTGGGCCACAGCATGAGCCCCAAACCTGCATGACCCCCACATTTAAAAAGTGCCGGAAAAAGGATCCTTTCAACCACCATTTTAGTTTCACTGGACATTGACTATACCTGTCCTGGGCCCCCAGCATGAGCCCCAAACCTGCATGACACCCAAATTTAAAAAGTGCCGGAAAAAGTTAGTCTTTCAACCAACATTTTAGTTTTAACTGGACATTAACTATCCCTTTCCTGGGCACAGCCTGAGCCCCAAACCTGCATGACCCCCAGATTAAAAAGTGCCGGAAAAAGGAGTCTTTCAACCACCATTTAGTTTCACTGGACATTGACTTACCTGTCCGGGCCACGCATGAGCCCCCAAACCTGCATGACACCCAGATTAAAAAGTGCCGGAAAAAGGAGTTTCCTTTTTAACCACCATTTTAGTTTCACTGGACATTGACTATACCTGTCCTGGGCCACAGCATAGCCCCAAACCTGCATGACCCCCACATTTAAAAAGTGCCGGAAAAAGGAGTCTTTCAACCACCATTTTAGTTTCACTGGACATTGACTATACCTGTCCTGGGCCACAGCATGAGCCCCAAACCGCATACCCCCACATTTAAAAAGTAACGGAAAAAAGGAGTCTTTCAACCACCATTTTAGTTTCACTGGACATTGACTATACCTGTCCTGGGCCCAGCATGAGCCCCAAACCTGCATGACCCCCACATTTAAAAAGTGCCGGAAAAATGAGTCTTTCAACCACCACTTTAGTTTCACTGGACATAGACTATCCCCGTCCTGGGCCACAGCATGAGCCCCAAACCTGCATGACCCCCAGATTAAAAAGTGCCGGAAAAAGGAGTCTTTCAACCACCATTTTAGTTGAAAATGGACATTGACTATACCTCTCCTGGGCCACAGCATGAGCCCCAAACCTGCATGACCCCCACATTTAAAAAGTGTTGGATAAAGGAGTCTTACAACCACCATTTTAGTTTCACTGGACATAGACTATCCCTATCCTGGGCCACAGCATAAGCCCCAAACCTGCATGATCCCAGATTAAAAGTGCCGGAAAAAGGATCTTTCAACCACCATTTTAATTTTCACTGACATTGACTATACCTGTCTTGTGCCACAGCATGAGCCCCAAACCTGCATGACCCCCAGATATAAAAAAGTGCCGGAAAAAGGATCTTTCAACCACCATTTAGTTTCACTGGACATATACTGTCCCTGTCCGGGGTAGCGCTTTGCCCCTCTGTATGAGTGCGCCCAAATTTGAGCTTCACTTGGAAATACTGGTGGTTAAACGCTCCTGTTCCCACCCAGTTGCCCGTTTTTTTGGCATTCTTTTCTCTTTTTAAACTCAACTGCTGGAGGAAAAATGTCCCCTGTTCTTTGTTCTCTGTCCGTGCTCCCCTACTCCATGTCCTCTGAATAACCTACATCTGGTCAAGTTTTCCTGTACCCTCCCTTGTACAATTCAGAGGATTTTTTTTACCAGCTATTTTGTACATCCAAGTTGTTTTTTAGTAGTTTAATTCTAGAAAACACATTTCTAAAATAGGATGGAATCCCACCATATCTTTGTTTCTCTTTTTTAATTGTATTAAAAGGGTTGTCTCCCTACAGGATTGATAAACTATTTAAAGATCTTGCAAAAACAAGTCATTTTGCAAAATGTGTCCATTAAACAGTGTCCCCACCTTTTTCCTGTTTCTGACAGCACCATCACCCTGAGCCACTCTTGACAATTGTTTAAGAACAAATGTCTGTTATAAACAAAAAATTTTTATAATAGACCTAGTATAGGGTGCATGTCACAGCAAAATGCCCCCAAAAATTCAAAGCATGACCCTTGAGCCACTTTGGACAATTGTGAAGAACAAATGTTCCCGTTAGAAACAACATTTTTTTTAAATAGACCTGTAGTATAGCTGATGTCACAGCAAAATGCCCCCAAAAATTCAAAGCATGACCCTTGAGCCACTTTGGACTATTTGGAAGAAAAAATGTCTGTTAGAAACAACATTTTTTTTTAATAGGACCTATAGTAATTGGGTGCATTTCAAAGCAGCATGACCCAAAAAAATTAAAAAAAATGACTTCCCTCACCACTGTAAAAAAAATTTTGAGGGAGAAATGCCATTTAAAAAGCCACAATTTCGGTTCCAAAGGACCATGATTATTGCTGTATCCAAAAGCTACAATGACCCCAAAAAATTATAAATATGACTTCTTCCCCCACTATTAAAAATTGTGCGGAAGAAATGGGACTTAAAAGCCACATTTCTGTTCCAAATACCCTAATTATAGCTGTATCCACAGCAACATGACCTCAAAACCATTGACAATGCGAAAACTTCTAAGATAAAGTGTATAAATGGAATACGGGTTGTCATGAAACCTTGCTGTCTTTTACAGTCTCCTCAAGCAAAACCAGCAAAATGAACTGGGTTGGGAAAAGAAATAAAAATTGCAGTAAAGAAATGACATTTTAAAAAAAAAGTTTTCAAGAGGACCAATTTCTGTTATGAAGAGAATCTGAAGTAGACCGGCAACTAATCGGTGACCTCGGCAATTGGGGCCACAACATCATCAGAGATCCATGCCTGATTCATCTGATGAAAGTCAAACGATCCACATTAACTGTGGAAAGCCGGATGCGTTTTGTCCCGTAAGACTCTCCACCTGTGCTGAAGGTCCGCTCAGATATGACGCGGCTGCTGGCAGGACAACACCTCTATGGCGTGCGAGCGAGCTCAGGCCATTCGTCCATTTTGCATACCCAAAGTCTATTGGGTCCCGAACACATATAAAAAACATCGGTGTTGAGACGCAGATAGTCGTGCACCATGATCTAAGCTGGTCTCTGTGTGTTGGATATGTGCCCTGCATTACATGCGTTGGCGAGGTGGTAAATAAAGATTGCCAGAGGTCACCTATTAGGCTTCTGCCACCTTGCCTGCTGCTGCTGCCGCTACGGCTACTTGGCACTCACATGCTGTCCCCGTCGCTGATTTTTTGGTTCCAACCGTGACATTTGAAGAACGTGAAGCAGACGCAACAGATGTCTCCAGTTGATCAATCAGCAAGGTCTCCATTTCCTGCATTTTACTATCTATTTGGGAGGGTGGAAGGAAAGTGCTGAGTTTTGTTTTGTACCGGGATTCCAGGAGGCCACCCAGTAACTGTTGTTCATTTTGATGGCCTTAATGCGAGGATCATGTTGGAGGAAATGGAGCATCCAACACTCATGTGAGAGATGGAGCCTTTGATTTCCCAAGCCTCTGGGTCGAGGGGCACTAGCAAACTGATTTTTTCCTCCTCTTCCTCCTCCGCCTCAAATTTGCGCCAATCTCTTTCCAAGGCAGGGACGTCGGTAACGTCGGTGTCTAGGAATACCTCCTCCTCCTCCTCTTCCTCCTACTCCTCCTCCTCCTCCCCGCTGCCTCCGGCACAGCTTCAACACAGCCCTGACTTGCCTGAGATGATGCCCCTGAGAGCTGAGCGCCACCTTGCACTAGCCCTGCACCCCGAACCACTGCCTAAGCCAGCCCTATGAAATTGTGAAACTGGCGGGCCTTGTGGATTTGACGGAGAGAAAGCTCCGTGTCCGCATCTGTGTCCGTCTCCTCCTCCGTCGCGGCGGGACCTGTTGTTTTCAGAGTGTCCAACGATCGTTTCCAGAACTAAGATCACCACAATGCTCATGCTGACAAGGGCATTGTCCGCACTGAACCATTTTGGTGGCTTTTTTTCAAAACTGGCAAGGATGGTGCAGAGCCTCTTTAAACCTGCCTCCACTCTCGGTGGCGCAACACCCCAAGGGTCCCACCGCTGCTTGTCAGCCATGTGTCACTACGTACTGCGGAATGGAATAGCGCTGCTGCCACAATCACAGGAGCCTGGGGAGGGTGGAATTCCAGCGGTTTGCCACGTCAACAATTAGACGGTTGACGGGGAGGCCGAACTGACGCTGCAAACGCAGCCAGGCGGACGAAGCAGGGGGCGAACGGGCGGAAGTGCGAACTTAGACTTCGAGCCTTCCTCAGTCAGCAGTCCAGACCCGGTAGCTCTTTAGAAATTTCTGGACGACAAGGTTCATGACATGTGCCAGGCAAGGGATGTCCTCCAGCCTATCCGATCTTAAGGGCAGCCACAGATTTCGCCCTTTTATCGCACACCACCTTGCTAGCAAAAGGGTTTTTTGGCACCCAGCCAGCGCCTCGGTTCTCGTTGCGGAGAAGCCAACCACAAGCTCCTGACCCTGTGTGGGGGACGGTCTCAAACAGATTCATTTAAAAACACAGCCTGGCTCTATGGGCCCGTGATGCCACCAAGGGGGCCTTGGGGAAAGAACCCGCACCATCCCCTGCGGTTTTGAAGAGCGTGCGCCAAGCCTGAGAGCCACAGTCCACCCCCAGAGACATCCACCCGCTCACCCAGTGAGCTGAACAGAGATTAGGCGGCCTTGGCCGTGCTTACAGTCCATGTTGTGGGTTGGTCAGAATGGACTTTTCCTGGACACAGATGCAGACAACGCGCTTGAAATTTTAGATGACACGTGGCTGGCCAGGGCAGGGACGCTTTTCTCGGCAAAAAATGCCTGCTCGGCATCTGATATTGGGGCAGGCAAGGGCCATGACCGTGGGGGAAAACCCATCTGTGCCCAAACCAGACGGAAAGGCAACATTTCCAAGGCCAAAAGCCGGGCCCAATGCCGACATTCGGGCTTTTGGCTTGGGATGCTTGGGTTAAAGTGTTTTTCTTTCTGCCCCAAACCTGGAAGACAGAAGCGGCTGCTAGAACTGGCTGCTGTACGGCATGCAGGTCGTCAAACTGGTGGAAGGAGAAGGGGGAGGAAAGGGTCCCCTGGTGGTGCTGGTGGTACTCGGGCGACGGTGGAGGTTGAAGCGGAGGCTGATCCCTGATCATGACTCTGAGAGACATGGGCAACTGAGGAATGCTTGGTGGGGGCAGAGGAGGAGGAAGCGGAGACAGAGGGTGTGACAGTGGTTTGGGGGCCCCGGGTCGGTCTGGCCTTTTTTGGCCAAGTGTTTGCCTCCATTTCAACCATGCATTCGTTGCATGTGACTAGACATGTTGGTGGTGGTTTAACCACCTAAGGTTCTTTGCCTCTACTTTAGCTTTACGGCAAAGGCGGCATATGAGATCGCTGGGTGAATGAAAGGCTTGGTCAAAGAAGGCCCATGCTTGAGAGGTCCTGGACCTTTTTGACGGCGACAAGCGAGGAGCGGGGTTTGCGCTGACCGTGGCTGGCGGAATCATATTAGCGGACTTCTGCGACCGCCCTCTCCCTTTTGAGGGGGAACCCTTTCGACACTAAACCCCATCGTCTTCCCTCTCGTCCAGTGATGAAGCGCTCGCAAGCAAATTCTGCTGAAAAGACCACGTTGGATCCGCAATGTCGTCATCATCATCATCAACACAGTGACTTCGTCGTCCTAACATTCCCGCATCCAGGAGCTGCGGGCTACAAGCAAGAGGGGCGCAAGGCGTTGCCTGACCACACGGATTTTGGCCGATTGACCGCTTCCTTCTCCTCCTCTAATGGCATCAGTAACTGGGGGTCAGAGCAAGAAAATCATCCTCTTTGGCCTCTTGATCTTTTAACATGCCTTCTGAACCCCCAACCGCATTTTGTCATCAAAGAGTCTTCAAAAATGGATTATCCACAGTGGTGGTACCCGAGTTGACATTTGGGCTTGCTCATGTTGGACGGATGCTGGTATGCTGATGAACGACATTTGTGGCCGGACTGGGAGGACGAGGAGGTAAGACTGCTGGATGCAGATTACATTAACCACGAAGGACAGATTGGCGACGCTGTTCGTTACTGAATTCACAGGGCCCTGACCCAGCGATGACAGGCCTGACAGTCCTGCAACTGAAGACCCCGCTGGCATGTGTGTTGTCGCCAGCGCTGGAAGGACACCTTCTCTCGTACCTCTACCTCCATGTCCTACCCCCCTCCCCTTTTTTCGCTTACCACCTAATTTCCGCTCCATGTTCAGAAATATACAAATTTGAGAAGGTAAAAAGGAAGAGTTTTGGAAAGTCCTTATTAAAATACGCAATCACAGCTATTCTCAAATCCCTCAAATCCAAACAAAATTGCTGGATTCAAATAAAACTGCAAAAGTAGATCATCAGTCAAAAAAGCTAGCCTGCGCCAAAGTTAAAAAAAAACGTATCTGAAATTATCGGATAATAAAAGGTATTTTTGGCACCTATCAAATTTACCTGTGGTAACTACACAATTTCTGGATTCAAATTTTAACTGCAAAGTGGCTCAAAACAACAAATCTGGACTGGGCAAAAGTGCAAAAAACACGTACGTAAAGAATTCGGATAATAAAAGTATTTCTGGCACCTTTTAATTCACCTTGTGACTACAAAAAGCTGTATTCACATTTAAGTGCAAGGTGCCTCAATGAACAAAGCGTATGCACCAAAGTGAAAAAAACACGTATCTGAATTATTTTGGAAATTTAAAATTTTTTTTTTTTGGGGACCTACAAATTTACCTGTGGTAACTACCCAAAGCTGGGGTTCAAATTTTTAAATGCAAAATGGCCTATCAACAAATCTGGACTGTGCAAAAGTGCAAAAAACAAATATCGAATGTATTCGGAAAATAAAAAGGATTTTTTGGCACCTTTTCAATTCACCTTGGGGACACAAAATTGCTGTATTCACATTAAGTGCAAGGGGCTTCAAAAACAAAGCGTAGGCGCCAAAGTCAAAAAACGCTATCGAAATTACGGATAATACAGGGATTTTTTTGGCACCTATCAAACCGGCTGACCAAAATTTAAGGATTCTAATTTTTAAATGAAAGGTGGGGTTATCAACAATGGGGGAATGGGGAAAAATTTAAAATGAAAAACCAAAATGAAAGTTACTGATAATTTTAAAATGGAGTTTTTTTCACCTAACAAAGAGACCTGCAAATTACAGAAAAGTGTGGCCTAAAAAGTTCAGGCTCCCAATATCCAGGAAATATTGCAATAGAAAACTTTAATAATAAAGCTTTTGGGTGCGATGTCTACACTAAGTCTTGGTGAACTTTATCCAGTATTCTTTATAGAGCTTGTCTGTGTTCGCCCGTGGGTCCCCCCCACCCCCCCCGCTCCCCAAAGTGACTTTACAGCGGTAGATGCTCCTTTAAAATTCTTTACCTAACTACATAAAATCTTCCAATCTCTAATCTAACTAAGTTGTAAGGATCACAGCTAACAGTAGAGCTTTCTCTGTGAAGAAGTAGAATAATTTCGCTGAGCTGTTTGGACACAGGCAGAGCGCACGTCCTACTGCTATGAGATGCTGAGAGACACTGAGGCTGAGCAGGAAGGGCTGTTCTATGTAAAACGAGGTCATGTGATTTTTCCAGCCAATCGCAACCATACACATCCCAGTCATGACATCGCACACACATCTCACCCTGCTCTATTCTGTAAGCTGATTTGCTGGCCGCCAAAATGACAGGAAGCGCTGAAAATGGCACAATCTTAATAGATGATGCACAGATTTTAACCTAAATTATCACATGATCTAAAAATTTCGATCAACATAAAAACTGTGCCGATTTCAACTTTGTCGATAATAATCGCTCAACACTAGTCCTAGACGTTTCTCTCTGCAGCTTGCACAGCTTGTCTGGTGTATCCTGTGTCGTTTCTCACGCAGAATGGATGGCTATTCGGGCGTGTGTGCAAAGCTGCTCTGCAACGTTTCAGGGTCCTCCCGCTTTCTCAGGCAGGGGGAGGACCCTGAAACGTTTGCGTACATGGAATCCATCCCTTCCAAATCAAGTACATCCATACATGCTGATTTTCTTCCCTGGGGCAGATTGGATCTTCCTGCAAGACAATATGGTATTTCACATGCCTAGAAATATCCAACAGTGGTTGGAAGAGCATGAGCAAGACTTTCAAGTATTTCCCTGACACCCTAATTTCCCATAGTTGAACCCAATTGAGATTCTGTGGCACCACCTTGATGGCCATATTAACTCTATGGATCTCTCCCCCATGTACCCCCAAGCAGCTGTGGGATGCAGTTACCTGTGAAAACCTACCAGGACCTTATTGAGTCACTCCCAGCCCATCTAGTTTATCTGCTGTGCTGCATACAATGGACTTTAGCTGGTAGTCATTTTAAAGTGACTTAATTTTGTAGTATATACAATAGTATATTTTTTCGGTCAAAATGACACCTTGCCAGAAACTGATGGACCTCATAAGTCATCAGGGTCTACTTGGCACAAATGGTGTTCATCCTGTGATGGATCTAGCACAGCATTATTGCATCTCTTATGAAAAAGACCCATAATGCTGAAAAGAAAAGGACCAAAGCTCCTGTGACTTGGAAATATAAAGAATTCGTTTTCTGAAGTACAGAAAATTTAAAGCCAGAATTATAAGTTTATTGTACTGCCTCATCAAGGAAGCTTTAACACAGTACAGCAGCAAAGAATAGATTATCATTAACTAACAGTGAGCTGAGTAAATGGATGGGCAAAATTATCAGGGGATAGCTAGTTAAACATCAGCATTGTATTACAGACCCTGATGTCTGTACTGCAAAGCATGTACTGTCTTGGTGGGAAATAAGGGTGGAGGGCAATTCAAGTAAGGGGTGGTTTACATAAAAGTGGATGAATCTGCTACCCACACCATACATCTATATAGAGATAAGTGCCTTTGAGTGCCCAAGTGCAGGGAGGGACAGAAATGTGTGTGACAGAAAGCAGGGGGTTAGCAATTAGGGATCTTGATATGCCCGCCTAAGAAGATGTATTCTCAGGGCACTCTTAAAGCTTTATGAGTGTGCTTGATCGTATGGGGTAACTTGTTCCAGAGAACTGATGCCGCACGGGAAAAATCTGGAGACGGGCATGGGAGGTATGGATGACTGAGGCGTGTAGATTAAGATCATCAGCAGAGCAGAGAGACCTGGTAGGGTGGTAGACAGAGATGAGGGAGGAGATGTAGATGGGTGCAGCGCTGTGGAGAGCCTTATGGGTGAGAGTGATGAGTTTATGTTGTATTCTGTACTGAATGGGCAACCAGTGCAGTGACTGACACAGGGTAGAGGCATCAGTATAGCAGATGGAAAGAAAGATGAGCCTGGCTGCTTCATTCAGGACAGATTGGAGAGGGGATAGTTTGCAGAGTGGGAGACCAATAAGCAGGGAGTTATAGTAGTCAAAACAAGAAAGAATAAGAGCAGTAAGAAGAGATTGAGTTGTTTTCACAGTAAGAAAAGGACGGATACTGGAGATGTTCTTGAGGTGCAAATGACAGGAGCGGGCAAGGGATTGAAGATAAGGGGTGAATGACAGATTGGAATCTAGTATAACCCCAAGACAGTGGGGTTGCTGCCTAGGAGTTACGGTAGTACTACACACGGAAAGAGAAATAACAGAGGGATGTTGGTTAGTAGACGGCAGGAAGACAAGAAGTTCAGTTGATACACTGTATAATAATACATCATGTTTTTGTTTAAGTTTGCTATTATTCCACAGGAACCTTAATGATTTACAGACTGTCCTGGAGATTAAAACCTGCTCCATAAGAAACTGTTAGAGAAAATAGGTTGTAAAACTGTTTTACTTTTCATTATATCAAGAATAACTTTTATTTGCAAAAAACATCAAGATCTTAAGAAAAAATCACTAATGAAATATTAGAGAGTATAAGGTTAAGGGAGTTGTAAAATATTAGAAAATACATCTCAAATGGGGCTAAGATTGGAAAAAAAAAAAGAAAAAAAAAGTTATACTTACCTGTCCCCCATCACTGCTGTTCTGGAGATCCCTATCATTCCAGATTCTTGTCCCAACACACAGAAGAGGCTCACGCTCCATTTACTTACAATGGAGTGCAATTTTAGTTCCATTTTTAGTCCCACTTCAGATGAAATTTCTTCCACTGGACAACATCTTTAATAACAGAAGATCTGGGTAATGAGCGAGCTGTTGGAAAACTAACAGGATTCTTCAAAGTAAAATGTTATGCTTCAATGCTCTCACGATGATCATTACAAACATCAGTAGTCTTTTAGCTATTGCTTTATTATTTTCATGTGAAAGAATAGATGTAATGAATCCCTAACTGAGGTGCCTCCCTCCTCTGTGATGTCATTATCAAATCCCTCGATATTGTCAGAAAAAAAAAAAAATCTTTTATTGAGACAAGTGTTGATCTTTAAATATAGGTCAATGTCAATTTTCACCCATATCTAAATGATTCGGGTAGGCAAAAGTCGAATTTCAGCGAAAATTTCAAAAAAATAAAAAATAAAAAAAATAAAAAATCAGACAAGAATCCTAATCCTCAATAGAGTTTAGGATTAGAGTTTTTAGGGGCTTTAATTTACCTTTTATTGTCTCTCCAGATCCCACTTTGCTCCAAGCCTCATGTTGCTCCTGCCAAGGCATCACTTCCAAATTATCCAAGCTATCCCTATGTTTTTGGAATTAGAAGTTGTGTTGGTTATGAATCATGACCTTCAACAGAAAAAAGAAAAGAAGGAATAGTGCATTTACAAAAGGGGTGAACATCTCAACAGATGCAAAAAATCTATAGTACACAGTTACCTCATAGATAAAGGGGCTAAGTAGCAACACCAATAGCCAAATTAAAAAATAGTAAGAGATCAAGCAAAAAATATAAGAAAAATAAATATCCAAAATGAAAACAATGCACTGAATAACAAAAATGAAATAAGTGCTCCAAAAATATTCAAATTCATATCCACCAATAGAGAAGCCCGAAATGGATCAAAAACAACAGCAAATATTCATAAATTTGGAAAAGAAGCTGGGTAATATAGAAACATTAAATAATCAAAAAAAGCATGGAATCAGATGGAAAGAGAATAAGGAGAAGAAACTATTATTCCCTACATGTGTAGGGAACTCAAGTCCCATGTCCATAAGTGACGCTATGTCATGTATGGCATGAGGTCTGGTGGGAATGCTAAAAAGTAAGTTAACCCTTAAAACACCTTAAATACTGTAACAATAACTTAGGGTTAAGGATACAGTTAGTGTTAAGTGATAGGGGTTATTCCCAGTAGGAGACAATATAAGCCCCAGTACTACCGGTGAAAAATTTAGCAGGTGCTGCTCACTAACGAAAAATTGCGAACAAAAATCAACTTGGGGGGAAACTATCTAGTAAAAACAAACAAACAAAAAAAAAACCTGTACATTGAATAAGTACCAGTTAACACCAGTATACAGAAAAGCCACAATACAACACAGTGAAGATAGTTTTTCTGCATACTGGTGTGAACTGGTACCTATCCAATGTGCAGTTTTTTTTTTTTAGTTTCAGTCCTAGTGGATGGGTATGTGAGCAATTATTCATCAAGGTTCTGCACCTGCTAAATTTCTCCCAGGCAGCACTGTGGCTTAGGCTATGTTCACACGGCTTATATCAGGACTTATTTACGGACATATTTACGTCCGCAAATACGCCCTGAAATACATTTCAAATAATGAACAATTAGATTAGTATTGATTCCAATGTAAAATACGCCTCGTCATTCACGCGAGGCGTATTTTTGCGACGTATTTGTGGGCATAAATACGTCCGTAAATACGATCGTAAAATTAAGTCCCCTGTCACTTATTGAGGCGTATTTTGCAACGTAAATCCCCATAATAAAGAATGAGGAATGTATTTACTATGTGAAATACGTGCCACACTTTGTGACACGTATTTGAAACGTATTTCGGGACGTATTTCATAAATACGTCCGTAAATACGCCCCGACATAAGCCGTGTGAACATAGCCTATGTAAAATCAGTGTCGTCATTTAGATGACACTGATTTTACTCGAGTATTTTCAGCGCGTACTGTCAGCGCCTACACAGAATTTTTCGAGATGTTTTATGCACAAACAGCACTAATGGATAGGAGGGAGAAATCTGCCTCGAAGTCTGGGTCATTTGCTCATTGGAAGTGTGTAGTGTGTCTGTGTTCAATATATGTATATATATACACACAATTTCCGGGGTACCTTGTCTAATGTAGTCTCTAGGGTACAGTGTGTAATGTAATAATCTCTGGGGTATGGTGTAATATAATCTCTGTTGCACAGTGTGTAATGTAATATCTGGGGTATGGTGAATAATGCAGTAATCTCTGGGGTATGGTGGGTAATGTAGTAATCTCTGGGGTACAATGTGTAATGTAATCTCTAGGGTACAGTGTGTAATGTAATTTCAGGGGTACAATGTGTAATGTAATCTCTTGGGTAAAGGGTAATGTAATCTTTGGGGTATAGTGTAATGTAATCTCTAGGATATGGTTTGATGTACTCTCTGGGGTACAGTGAGCAATGTAATTCATTTCTAGCACACCGAAAAATAAACGAGGTAGTCAGCTCACCTGATTGTTGATACGGCTGTGCACGCCCGGACGGACAGAAAGCACTTGTCCAAATCGGGATATAGAGAGGAGGAAAAAGTCCAGCGTGTACACCTTCTTTAGTAAATAAAAAGTTCCGTAGATTTATTTCATATATTCTTTAAAAATTAGCAAACATAGACAAAGCACAATCGCATGGGACCGACGCGTTTCGGGGCTATACGCTCCTTATTCATGGCACACTCTGAATCGTAATGCACTGAGTTTAAATATCCCATATCCGGTCTACGTGAAAAAATCACGTGACCTAACAAACATATATGAAAAACATGGGCAACATATAAAAATACAAAAATACAAAAGTAACTTAAAAACAAATTGCGAGATGCTTAGCTAGTCATCATACTGGCTGATTAGATCATATCTTTTATTTAATCCATCTGGATGTCTCGTACCCAATTTAAACATCCACCAGGATTCCCGTGCCAACAATTTCTTTTTATGGTCTCCACCACGGGTTGGTCTATTAACCCTTTCTATGCCCTGGAATGCAAAACTAGACATGTCACCTGAATGTATATCATGGAAATGTCTTGATACCATTGAAGTGACTACCAGGAGGGTTTTTTTTGCATCCGATATGTGTCTACGGATGCGTACTTTTAGATTACAAGTGGTACAACCTATATATTGTTTATTGCACGCCGTGCAAGTTATCAGGTAAACAACGAAGCGTGTGTTGCAATTAATAAAGGAAGTAATATCATATTTGTTTCCTGTTGTGAAGGAATAAAAATCCTTTGAAACAGCAACATAGTTGCAGGCAATGCATTTCGAGTGACCACATTTATACATACCTTTGTAACTTAGCCATGTACTATTAGATAATGACGTAGTGGAGGAAAGATAACTGGGGGATAATAAAGATCTCAAATTACGACCCCTCCTGGAGACAAATAAGATATCATTTTCACTGATAAATTGTTTTTTGCATTCCTGATCCAGAATCAAAGGAAGATATTTTTTAACAATATTGCAGATAGATTTAAACTGAGTGCTATACGTGGTAGTAAACACCACTTTATTTTTGGTTTGATTATCATTTCTTTGACGTACTTTTACCCTAAGAAGATCCTTCCGCTCTGTATGGGAAAGTCTTTCACTAGTCCTATTTAACAGCCACTTGGGATAGCCTCTTTTACTAAGTCTGTCTACTGTCTCCTTTTCAAAAATAGGATAGGCTGTAGGAATAGAACAATTTCTTTTTAGTCTCGTCATTTCACCCAACGGTATGGCTTTTATTACATGTCCAGGGTGATGGGATTCTGCATGTAAGATAGAATTACGAGCTGTACTTTTCCTATATGGGAGAATGTCTACTCTATCTGAATTACCCACAATTGTGATATCCAAAAAATTGACTCTGTGTTGGTACCAATTAAATGTAAAACCCAAGTTCATACTGTTACTATTTAGAAACTGGCCAAAATCCAGAGCTTGTTGGTAGGTACCTCCCCACATCAGGAGCAGGTCATCTATATAACGACCATACCACCTGATGTGGGGAGAGAATGGGCAGGTGGGGTCAAACAGATATCTCTCCTCCCAGGCCGACATGTAAATGTTGGCCAGTGAAGGAGAGAATTTTGCTCCCATGGCTGCTCCGCATCGTTGAATGTAAAAACTTCCGTCAAAGCTAAAGTAATTATGGCTAAGCAGGAACTCTGTACATAAGACCACAAAGTCAATAAAGATAGTGGAATGTTGACTAAACCGAACAAGGTGAGATCTCAACACATCAAGGGCAAGGTGATGTGGTATCGATGGATACAAAGAGCAGACGTCGCAAGAGACCCACGATAAAGTGGAGTCCCATTTAACATCTGACATAATGTTAACTAGGCTCTTTGTATCCTTAATCGAGCCCGGGAGTACCTCTACTAGGGGTTGAAGAATAGAGTCAAGCCAGGCACCTAAAGGTTCACCAAGTGAACCAATCCCTGCCACAATGGGACGTAGGGGAGGAGGAAAGATTTCCTTGTGGATCTTCGGAAAGGAGTGGAAAATTGGAATGACAGGGTAATCGACAAATAATTTATCAATAAATGTAGATGGTATAGCACCCATTCTTACCCCTAGTTCTAATACTGATTTGAGATCCTTTAGAAAGTTTAATGTAGGGTCATTTGAAATGCACAAATATGTGGATTTGTCATCCAAAATAATCTTATTTAATTTGCTGTAAAGACCAGAATTTATCAAGACTATACCTCCTCCCTTGTCGGCAGGTCTGACAAGTAAATCCTCATTAGTACGAAGTTCAGAAAGAGCCTTACGCTCCTGCAAAGAAAGGTTATGCTTGTTAGGCGAACTCATGACCTTTTTATGTAGTTGCATTAGTTCTTGCTCAATAAGATCTTGAAAAAGATCCAAGCACTTTGGTCTGGATTGAAAGGGATAAAAATCCCGATTTTTTACCACAGGGTTTGGACAAGAAATAACACCCTCCATATTGCTCTCAGCACCTACAGATCTTAAATCAGTAATGCATGCATTCTCAGAAAAGGTTATAAACTCGGTACTGGTCATATTAGAACCCGTTTCACCTGAATCAAACCCCTCAACGTCTGAGTTGTCCATTTGTGAAAAATGATTCTTCAATGTAAGGGATCTGGAAAAAAGATTAATGTCCAATATGGTTTTATATAGATCAAAATTTTCCGTAGGGACAAATCCAAGACCTTTAGATAGAACTTTCAATTGAGCTTCTGACACAATATAGCTGGAAATATTGACAACTGGATGTTCTAATAGCGATAGTTCCGTATTTTGACTTGCCGCTTTGTTCTTGTGTTTCCTGCCGCCTCTGCGTCTGCGTTTTTTGCCGGACAGTTGTTGGAACCTGGTCTGCCCCGTTGTTTAGTATTACCATGACTTGGTTCTAGGGTTTCCACAACCGAGCTATCAGAAGCATCATCTGAGGTGGCATACATTCCAAGATCATCCGACATATCCAAGCTGGGAAAGGACACTCTGTTCTGATTCAGGTGAGACTGACTCCTGTGCGGTGTTTTTAAAATGGATTTCAATCCTCTGTTATGAGGAGTCCACACGTAGACTCTATTATTATCATAATCATTAGTATCACGAGCAAATTTTTTGCTTTTGTATGTTACAACATTGTCTTCCAACTTTTTCATGTTTAGCAGAATTTTATCATACAGTTCTTTGTACACCGCAGATGATTCTTTCGGTTTCATCATCTCCTTCAGTTCACAAATTTCCATATTAATGTTACTGCGTAATTCTTCCTCATGTTCTATAAGCAATTTCATTAATTTCATGGAGCATTCACTTAGAACAGAGTTCCATTTATCCATAAATGTCTTATCAGACACATTTGTAGGATATTTCTTTAGACGCAGCCCTCTCGGGATCATGCTTTGCTCAATATAGGACTCTAGCGTAGTCTGGTCCCACCATAATTTCAACTCTTTTGTCATAAGTCGTTCCAGTTTTTTCATATTAACAGTCAGATCAGCAGCATCTGCATTATTGTTTTGTTCAACCCTTGAAAAAAGGCGAGCGGCCCTTTGGCGTCTAGCGGGTAACCCTGTTAGGGTATCAAGAGGATCTTCAGCCATGAATTCACTTGAGACGGAACTCAATAATGTATGGTTGATGACCAAATTGTATTATTTTGCACTGGTATAGTTTTAAACAAATATAGATGTCCAGTCAGATGACTATACCTATTAAAGACTCAGTGCTAGAGTAGCTTTAGGGAGCACGACTTGCTTTCTCCAAACACACCGAGAAATAAACGAGGTAGTCAGCTCACCTGATTGTTGATTCGGCTGTGCACGCCCGGACGGACAGAAAGCACTTGTCCAAATCGGGATATAGAGAGGAGGAAAAAGTCCAGCGTGTACACCTTCTTTGGTAAATAAAAGGTTCCGTAGATTTATTTCATATATTCTTTAAAAATTAGCAAACATAGACAAAGCATAATCGCATGGGACCGACGCGTTTCGGGGCTATACGCTCCTTATTCATGGCACACTCTGAATCGTAATGCACTGAGTTTAAATATCCCATATCCGGTCTACGTGAAAAAATCACGTGACCTAACAAACATATATGAAAAACATGTGCAGCATATAAAAATACAAAAATACAAAAATAACTTAAAAACAAATTGCGAGATGCTTAGCTAGTCATTCATACTGGCTGATTAGATCATATCTTTTATTTAATCCATCTGGATGTCTCGTACCCAATTTAAACATCCACCAGGATTCCCGTGCCAACAATTTCTTTTTATGGTCTCCACCACGGGTTGGTCTATTAACCCTTTCTATGCCCTGGAATGCAAAACTAGACATGTCACCTGAATGTATATCATGGAAATGTCTTGATACCATTGAAGTGCCTACCAGGAGGGTTTTTTTTGCATCCGATATGTGTCTACGGATGCGTACTTTTAGATTACAAGTGGTACAACCTATATATTGTTTATGCACGCCCGTGCAAGTTATCAGTAAACAACGAAGCGTGTGTTGCAATTAATAAAGGAAGTAATATCATATTTTTTTTTCCTGTTGTGAAGGAATAAAAATCCTTTGAAACAGCAACATAGTTGCAGGCAATGCATTTCGAGTGACCACATTTATACATACCTTTGTGACTTAGCCATGTACTATTAGATAATGACGTATTGGAGGAAAAATAACTGGGGGATAATACAGATCTCAAATTACGACCCCTCCTGGAGACAAATAAGATATCATTTTCACTGATAAATTGTTTTTTGCATTCCTGATCCAGAATCAAAGGAAGATATTTTTTAATAATATTGCAGATAGAGCTAAACTGAGTGCTATACGTGGTAGTAAACACCACTTTATTTTTGATTTGATTGTCATTTGATTGTATTCTACCTCCAATACGTCATTATCTAATAGTACATGGCTAAGTCACAAAGGTATGTATAAATGTGGTCACTCGAAATGCATTGCCTGCAACTATGTTGCTGTTTCAAAGGATTTTTATTCCTTCACAACAGGAAACAAATATGATATTACCTCCTTTATTAATTGCAACACACGCTTCGTTGTTTACCTGATAACCTGCACGGCGTGTAATAAACAATATGTAGGTTGTACCACCTGTAATCTAAAAGTACGCATCCGTAGACACATATCGGATGCTAAAAAATCCCTCCTGGTAGGCACTTCAATGGTATCAAGACATTTCCATGATACACATTCAGGTGATATGTCCAGTTTTGCATTCCAGGGCATAGAAAGGGTTAACAGACCAACCCGTGGTGGAGACCATAAAAAGAAATTGTTGGCACGGGAATCCTGGTGGATGTTTCAATTGGGTACGAGACATCCAGATGGATTAAATAAAAGATATGATCTAATCAGCCAGTATGAATGACTAGCTAAGCATCTCGCAATTTGTTTTTAAGTTATTTCTGTATTTTTGTATTTTTATATGCTGCACATGTTTTTCATATATGTTTGTTAGGTCACGTGATTTTTTCACGTAGACCGGATATGGGATATTTAAACTCAGTGCATTACGATTCAGAGTGTGCCATGAATAAGGAGCGTATAGCCCCGAAACGCGTCGGTCCCATGCGATTGTGCTTTGTCTATGTTTGCTAATTTTTAAAGAATATATGAAATAAATCTACGGAACCTTTTATTTACCAAAGAAGGTGTACACGCTGGACTTTTTCCTCCTCTCTATAATTCATTTCTAGGGTTCACTGTGTAATATAATATATTTTTTGGGCACAGTGAATTATATTATTTCTTGAGTACAATGTGCAATTAATTTCTAAAGTGCAGTTAGTAATGTAATTTCTGTGGCTTCCATGTGTAATACAATTAATTTCTGTGGTGCAGTGAGTCATGTAATTTCTGGTGTATGGTATGCAGTAAAATAAATTTTGGGGTACAGTATGTTACATAAGTAATTCCTAGGGGTACAGTGAGATTGGGATCTTTGATATTCCTCTTTCTGTTGTGTGTATTACAAATTTAATAGAGTAGTGATGGGGGATGGGAGGGGTTAAGGGAAATTTGCTGCATTGCACAACATTTTTTATTTCCATGAAGAGGGGGTAATATTGTCGGGGGCTGGTTCGGTTTCATTGCCAGGGCTGCTTTTTAGTCCCAGTCCAGCTATAAACTTCAGTAATTAGAGAGCCACTCGTAACCTTACGGATTGCACCAAAAGTGTTTGCCATAAGGACTCCGTCTGGATCTACTGGGAGAGCTCACAGCACTCCCTCAGATCTCCTAGCTGGGTTAGAGTTGTCAGCTTCTCTGGAGGGAGAGGAGGGGAAAGAAGAGAACGGAGAGGAAGTGAAAGGGAAGGCGAGTGAAGGAGGGAGAGAGGGATAGGAAGATACAGGATGAGGGAAAATTGCCCCCCCCCACACTGTTTGAACCAAAGCATCACATCGCCAGACCAATCATTTAAACTCTAAAAATCCTTGACTTAATCCAAATTTAGAAATAGTGTTATGATCAGTGAAAGCATAATGTTAGAAAACAAATTTGGGTTAGGTACATGTTGAATCCAAATTTTTCACAAGTTCAGTTGAATTTCAATATTAGCAGGGCCTAATTCAACCACCAATACTTATTGGTACTCCATGTGACACTGTTTTTTTTTTTTTTTTTTTTCTACAAGCTATTATATAATTGACAATACCTCTAATCAAAAAACGTTTATCAATAAGGAGAAATGTTGAAATTGTTGAGGAACATAGACATATATAAAATGAGTAAACCAAATAAATTTTAATTACAAAGTGATTGAGCTATATTTACACAAGACTGGGCGAAACATATAATAATTGTATAAACAAAGTAACAGATTCTGTATTTATGTAACGTTTTACTCACCGAAGCCGCCCAGCGCAATGACACATATAACAGACCATTCTGTAGGAGTGCTTAGTTAGTTCAGGAATGATTTCTTTACTTACTGGTTAATCTGTCGGGGTGGAGGATTTGTCTAAGTCTTTAGCATCCCAGCTCTGTATTTGTGTGCATTTGCCTGCTAGCATGTTTGCTGCCTGTCACTTATAACCCAATCCATGAGAACCATGACTAAGAGAGTTTCCAAAAATACAACACTGGAAATGGTGCATTCTTACCAAGTAGGTTTATGTTCTGCAGGCAATTCATCATCTTTATTATATGTCAGTTTGTGTTATACTGTGTCATTTTACACTATAACGTGACATGACACAATATGATTACAGTAACACAATAAAAAGGCTCATATTCAAGGTAAAGCAATAATTTTAGATCAGATAATTACAATGTTATCAGCTCACACCTTAGAGATTTAGTCTACAGAGAACTTTATCACTTTGTTCAGTACTGGTCCAGAGGGGCATTTGGCCAAGGTCACCAAGAACATGTGAGTTCTAGGTTTTGTAAAAAAAACATGCAGTTCAGATAATATAAAGGCTATAAAGAACAATTCCTTAAAGGGAACCTGTGATATAAAATGTGCTATCTGATCTGATAGTAGCATGGTATACAGCAGAAGGACCTGAGCAGAAACATATATGGTTTTGTAGGGAAAAGATTCAGTAACATCGTATTCATTTGAATCCCTAATTTTTTGGTTAATGAATCCAGTGGGCGGTGTTACTAGTGACAGCCTTCCATGAATGAGTGTGCATACATACAATAGATAGCTATCAATCATGGAGACGATGGCCTACAGAACTTCCTAACCCAGAATAAGCAGAGATTTAAATGAAAAAATGTATACATTGTAACTGAATCTTTTTTCCGAAAAGCTATATATTAATCTGTTCAACTCCTTCTGCTTCATTTAATGCTACCAACAGATTATAGTTAGAGATGGGCGAATGTCCTGAAATTCGGTTCTTTCACTTCGCCGAATTTCCCGACAAAAAATAACTTCGTTCCGAATTACTTTGGGACGAATCACGTTAAAAAACAGCTATTTCCAGGCTGCACAGAGCCTGCATGGGTGCTGTAAACATTGTGCCATGCTTAAATATGCAGAGGGGCTTGGTTATTGGTCTTCATACAATGTTTGTGTTTTAGTTATGACACCACATGAGCTGTCTGTCCGCTCTTGAAATCGCTTCAGCTATAAAATCCCTGGGCACTAAAGATGGCAAATCTTGCCCAAAGAAACTGAAGCAGTGAAATGTTAGCCTGCATAAATCATGCTCAGCGACAGACTGGAAAAAAAAGCAACTGAGGGCTCAGGTGGCAACATCAGAGACGAGAGGTGGAGGTGAAGGCGGCAAGCCACGAGCATCATGTAGTTCAGAGAGAGCACAATGACATTCTGGTAGGTTGGCAAAAAACAGGAGTAGGCCACAGAGTGGCACAATGTACACAGTGTGTATTTACAATCATAAGCTCACAGGCAGCAGCATGAGGTCATAACAGTGCAACAATGACATTCTAAGTGCAAAAAAAGGAGTAGGCCACAGAGTGGCACAATGACACAGTGTTTTAGGACATGGCAAGCAGCCACAGCGAGCATCATTGAGGTCAACAGTTGCACAAATTGACAATCTGAGGTAGGCAAAAACAGTAGTCAGAGCCAGAGATGGGGAACAATTACACAGTGTGAGAAGGGCCACGGCAGCATCCACAGCATCAGCATGGAGGGGGTCAACAGTGGCAACAATGACACAGTGTGTATGTCACGGCAGCAGCCACAGCAGCAAGCATGAATGTCAGACAAGTTGGGCACAATCACATTCTGAGAGGTGGCTAAAATACAGGAGGTAGGCCACAGAGTAGGACAATGAGACAGTGATGTAGGTTACGGCTAGCAGCCACAGCCAGGCACATAGGTCAGACCAGTGGCACATGACACAGTAGTGTAGGTCACTGGCAGCAGCCACAGGCAGCAGCATGAGGTCAGACAGGTGCACAATGACATTCCTGGAGGTGGCAAAACAGAATATGCTACAGATGGCACAATGACATATAAAGTGGAGGTGACGCGGCAGCAGCATGAGGTCAGACAGTGCACAATGACACAGTGTGTAGGTACGGCAGCAGCCACAGCAAGCATCATGAGGTCAACCAGTGGCACATGCTATTTTGGAGGTGGCAAAAACATGAAATAGCCACAGAGTGGCCACATGACGACAGTGTCTAGGTCACGGCAGCAGTCAGCCACAGCAGCGAGCATGAGGTCATACTATGGCACAATCACATTCTGGAGGTGGCAAAAACTGGATAGCCCACAGAGTGGCACAATTACAGAGAGTGGAGGTGACAGTGGCGCAGCATGAAGTCCAGACATCGGCAACCATTGCAACATAGTCTGAGGTGGCAAAAACTGGAGTAGGCTCACAGAGTGGCACAAATGACAAAGAGTGGAGGTGTCAGGCGGCAGAAGCAACAAGCATGAGGGTCAGAGAATGGCACGAATGCACAGTGTGGATGTCATGGCACCATAACAACACAGCGATGAGGTCAGACAGTGGCACAATACCAAGAGTGTGGAGGTGGTGGCAATGACCAGTCCCAGGTAAAGATGGTTGGTGGCAGATGGAAAAACTGTCAGCAATGGTGTGGCATCAGGCGGGTGGCGGCAACAGATAGTGGGCTGAGGCAGGTAGTTTGAACCCAGATTCATTTCTCACAGTTTGGGTGCCTTAGGCGTCAGACTATATCAGCCATGACGCCTAAGGCATTGGTGTGTGGAAATCCTGGCCGATCCACGCCTGAATCGACTTGACTAAGGTCAGTCGTTACACATTTCCCGTGGACAAGCGGGTTCTCCTTGGGGTAACGATGGCCCCCACCGCACTGAACACTCGCTCTGATGCCATACTACTGGCCGGGCAGGACGCTTCTCCACTGCACAACGCGGCAAGTGCGGCCACACATCCAGTTTGGCTGCCCAGAGTCCGCGTATTCTTCTAACTGGGTGGCAGAGTGCTGTCCAGAGGCCACACCCTGTTGGTCAGGGTCTGCTTCAGGTCCTGCCGCTGCTGGCGACTGCCCTCCTACACTAGGCGGGTGAAGGAAGCTGCCTCATCAGTGACTCCAGACTTAGGTTGCTTGCTGATGGAGCTGGTACTGGCTCCGACACGCCCCCCCCCACCTTCCCCAGCATGCCCGCGTGCAAGAATCACGTGGAGCGCTGAAGAACCCCCCGGTCAGACCGGTCAGAGGAGGACGATGCCGCACATAGGCAGCGCCAACTGACTACGGAGGATTTACCTATAGTATTTGAGTTTGTCCTCCCCTCTTCAATAGCTGGGAAAAGAGGCTCGCCCATTTTTGGACCGTAGCGAGGGTCCAATAGGTGGAGAGCCCCTAAGTCATCCCTCTGCCGGATGCTGATTATTCGCTGACACTAGCCATGCAAATCAGCATGCTGCTGGCCATCTGCACAAGTGACTCCGAGGGGCTCCCGCCTCCATCTCCCACTTGGTATACTGCCCACGGTGCTTGCGCGTCACCTCCTCGTCTTCCTCATCTACATCTACCTCCTCCAGCTGCTCCTGCTCCTCCTTTCGTATCACCGGGGTAGAAAAATCCACTCATTTCCACCGACAAAGCCTTTCTGCTCCAATGTCCTACTCCTTCCTCCTCCATTTCGTCCCCACAGGACTCAAGTGGCCGGCGAGATGTAAGTCGCCACGTCTCCGTCCCCTGCCCATACAGATTTTTCAGCATTCTTCCAGGACATGAAAGCAGTGGAATGACGTTATTCATCCCGTAGTCCTGGCGACTGACAAATAACGTGGCCTCCTCGAATGGCCCTAACAAAACGGCAGTGACACGCATGAGCTGCCACGTCTGACACAAAGTTACACAGGGAGTACTCCGGTCCGCCTGGATCAACAATAAAATCGTTAATAATGCCTTTCTCTGTTCAACAGTCGGATCCCCAACATGTGCAGGCTGGAATTCCAAGGGTGGAAACATCGCATATCATGAGGCGTGGTTGGGGGAGGCCGTTCTGCCGCAGCAGACTCGAGGAGAGGACTGGATGAAGTGCAAGTACAGTTTCCTGGGCCTTTTCAGAATTTTCTGATAAATTGGTGGAAGATTTTCGGGAAACCTTTTAACAACCAGATTAAAACACATGCACCATGAAGGGGGGCATGGACCATCCCCCCCTGGGTTGCAGCGCAAAACAAACCCATTTTTACTCCCCATTGCCCCCGTCACCATGGTTCCAAATTTCCCAGTTTGGGTTGGGGGAGAAACCCAACATCAAATTTCTTCCCTGCATCACCGGAGCATTTTCCCCCCCCTGTGTGCTTCGTTCGCCGAGAAAAACCGGGGTTTTAAAACCTGCTTTGACACCGCTGTGCCCTACACATGTGGTATGAGGGGAGCGTACTTGGGGAGGCTGAGATGGTGGTTTGGTGTAGGGGGAGGAGGCGGAAAAGGGCCGGGACCCAAATTTGACAACGGGGGGGAAAAACCCGGGCATCTCCGCCAAGTTTTTGGGTTTAATCCCTGGGCAGGAACCCAAATTCACCCAGTGGGCCGTAAAGGCCCATGAACGGGCCCTAAAATAGTTTACAGCTCCAACGTCTGCGCTGCCGTGCCCCTTTTGGAACAAACCGTTTAGCTAAAGGAGGGCCCCCCCTTCTTTTTCTACATTTTTATGGTGCGGGGTACTCCCTTTTTTTGGAAAAAGGGAAATTCCCTTTGGAACCCCTTCCATTGGGCCCTGGGCACAACCCAAATTATTTTCTCTGAACGGTGCAGAGCCACCATTTGGTTTAAGGGAGGGACGGGCAACTTGGCAGGACCCCACGGTCAGCTGCTGCCCCCTTAGGAGGGTTTTTGGTTGCAAAATTTTGCTTTTTTGCAATCACCTGGGCTGAACGACTCGGGGTGCCATGGAGAGCGAGGAGAAAGGGGGGAAAAATCTGGTCCGGGAGTTTAAATTCAAAGAGATACAGCTCCCTTCTGAGAGGTGGTGGAGCCTTTAACGGGCTGAAAAGGGCCCAATCCCTCCCCCAACGGGGGCCGCTGCTGTTTGGGGTTGCGGGCGGGCGGCGGGAGGGGGACACCACATCTGAGCCACTTTTCCCCCCGGCCCGACCGGGGTTTTGGGTGCCCGCTGTGGGTTGACGCAGGGCCGTGGTGCCAACGTTACCCTCCCTGGCCACGCTTCATTTTTGGGCCCACAGATTCTACATATACCCATATTGGCCCCCTCCTTTCTTAGAAAAAGTACTGCCAAAATCCCCGAGTAGGATTTTACCGCCAACGGGTCTCACTGATTTAAATACTGCCGCCGCTTTTTCCTCGCGGCCCCTGTGCCGCTACTTTCTTGGACCCCCCGAAGGGGGTTTTTTTTTCCCCGTGGCCACTTGGCCCCCGACTCACAATGCCCGCCTATCCCCGGAACCCGGCCCCAAACCCCCCCCCCCTGGCCCGCGGCGCTGGGCCCGACAGCAAAGGGTTTACGCCCCCTTCTTTCCGGGCGATGATGAAGGGCCCCTTTTCCTCAAACCCGGTTTTCCCCAAAGGGGCCCTCACTACATCATTCCCCTTTTTGGGTTTTTATGTCACTGCTGTCCTCATCAAACCCCGGGTTTTGGGAAAGCAGAGGCTGACCCCCCACAACAGACCTCCCATTTCCACTCCCCCAAATTTATACTTTGCCGCCTACTGCAAGAAGAGGGGGAAAATTGGCCCCCCCTTTCTTCGCTGCCAATAGCTTTGACTGCCCTCCTCAAATTGTTCATCCTCGCTATTTTAGTGGCGTGAGCCCAGACCAAATAGTGATCTCTGGCTGAGGGAAGGGGTGGGGGGCAGAGGCGGGGCCCGAGGACAGGTGAGGGCCGCCCCGCCCCTCCCCGGGGGGCCCTGGGAATTTAAGGGGGTTTTCCCACCCACTCTTGGCTTTGGGGTTTTTCAAGATGTTTAAACTGGGGGAAGGGATAACCTAGTCAACCAATTTAAGAAACCCTTTGGGGGGCTTTGTAGTACACGGCCGCTAGATGACAGCGGCCCGTTGTGGCCTCACTGAGTGAAACCCCAGCTGCCCCACTTCCCCCTTTCTTTTGCTGGCCCACCCCGGGCCCCGGAATGTTTTTTGCCTTGCAGGTGAAGACCCTGCCACCTCTCTTTCGACATAATGTTTGTTCTAAAATGTACAGGGCACTGTTTTATGAAGATATCTGGGATAAGAAAAAATACCACCCCTGTATTTGACTCCAAATGAACCCGAAAAAACCCTTGGTAACCCTTTGGGTTAAATTGCCCCTCCACCCAAAAGGGCAGGAAAAAAAATTTTCTTGTATGTGGTTTAAAAACCTCTTGTATTTTTTTTGAATAAAAAAAGCACAAACAGGGTTTAAAAAAAACCTTTTTTGGGTATGAATTAATTTCCCCAGAATTTTTTTCGGTGGTGGTTTAAAAACAAAGTTTCTTTTACTAAGTTAAAAACTGCCCGAACAACGCTTAATTAACCCCTTGGGTTTAAAAATTTCGCCAAAGAATTGAGCAACCAAAAACTAAACTGAAGGTTTTTTCGTGTTACAATGGCCTTTGTTTTCTACGCTCACAAAAAGAGAAAAAAAAGGGGGAATTAACCTTCGCTTGTGAATTTTGGCTACAGGAAAAAATTTTTAAATTTTTTGGGAAATGAAAAAGAGGGTTTTTTTTTGTTCACCACAGCAGAAAAACAACCTTAATTAAAACCCCCGGAGGGGAAATTTGGGGGCCAAAAAAAATTTAAGGGAACCACAAACTACCAGTTTTGTAGCGTGTTAAAATGGCGTGTTTTCTACGCTTTCACAACAAGAGAAAAAATTGAAATTAAACCCTTTCCCTTTTGAATTATTTAACAGGAAAATTTTAATTTTTTTTGGCGGTTTTAAAAAGACGGGGTTTTTTGTTTGTCCCCCAAAAGCAGAAAAAACAAAAGGGTTAATTAACCCCTTTGGGTGGGAAAAAATTGGCCCCCAAACAAATTTTAGCCCAAACCCCAAAAATACGGGTTTTTTAGCCTGTTACAATGGCGTTTTTCTACGCTACACAACAAGAAAAAAAAAATTGTTTAAATTTAACCCTTTGTTGTGAATTAGGCCCCACAAGGAAAAATTTTATTTTTTTTGGCGGTGAAAAAAAAAACGGTTTTTTGGGGGTCCCCCACAGGGGGAAAAAAAAAACGCTTTAAATTTAAACCCCTGGATGTAAATTTTCGCCCCAAAAAAAATTGAGCAGCCCAAAAATGAAGTGGGATTTGTTTTTGTAAAACGCTGGTTTCTTTAAAGCCCTACCAAAAGGGAAATGGCCCCCTTTGATCCCCCTTTGGGGGTTCCCAAAGTGCTGTTTACCCCAAAAGCATTAAAATGTATATACAGCCCGCCATGGACGCACACTGGACTTTAGATCCAATACCCCCAAAAATCAGAAATGAACATTTTAAAAGAAGCAGCTCGGACAAGCTGAACCCCCCAAAAATCGCTGTAAAAAAAAACAGTTCTTTAGTAAGAGCTATCACTATCACAATCAAGCCGAGCCCGCCCCTTCCCTGGGCAGTACAGTGAGAGGAAGGGGTGAGCTCCCAGCGCGCGCCCGGACTTATATAGTACCTGACGTCAAAAGAATCCCGAGGTTCCCCTTTATTGGGGGTTTATCTCTGCACAAGGTTTATGCAGGCTATGCCCCTTTTTTCCCTCCCAGAGTGCTTTGCCCCATGTAACGCCAAGTGCTCGCAGCCATTTTATCAATCAAAAGCACACTTCGTTCACCCGAAGTACCCCAAACTTCGACTTCGTTCAGAACCGAAGTTTTCCTGAAATTCAAAACGAATTCCACTTCGTTAGAATCAATTCACCCATCTATAATTATAGTGCCATTTCAATGTGACAGGTTCCCTTAAAAAAAAGACTTGACAACTCATATGTACGATACTCTATATTCAGGACTATTCCATTAATCTGTAATTGTTCAATGCTTCTAGATTATTATTATGACCCCCCCTCTACAATAACAGGTAACTGAAAAAGAAGAAGTAACAAAAATTAGAGGTATAGATATAGATTGTGCCATATCTGAGAATCTACACTGCTCACAAAAAGTTAGGGCTACTTGGTTATTGGTTGAAATTTCAGGATGAACATACAATTACTTAATTTAGTTAATGAACTAAATGAGACCATCTTCTAACTTTAGACTGCATGTCCAACTGTTCAATGTTTCAGCATTTTTTGTACAACTTGCAGATGTAAATGTTTACAAACGGTCTGACGTGACACTTGGTTGCCTCTCACCTCCCTTAAACATGCCTGGAGTTGTGTGGCATTCACCATCCAGTTCTGCAGGGCATTGTTTACAATAAAGCAGTCATCCGTGTGTGATGTAGCCAAAGGATGTCCACTTCTTTGCCTTTCAGTAACTCTTCCAGCCTCTCTGTATCTCTGATACAACCTGCTGACACGTTAAGGTCAGTGGCCACTTCCGTCTGAGAGAATCCTGCTTGAAGCCTTACAATGGCGAGGTGCTGTTGATCAATTTTAAGGTGCCACCGTGGTCTCAAGATATCAAAATGTGAACAGGAGGACTGTTTTATTTCCAACCCTAAATTTATTGGGTGATTCAGGGACCAAACACCTGTTGTAAATTTTGCCATTAAACTCCTTTCTAGAGATCAGCAAGTTGAGCAAAAAGTACTGAAATGTTGAACAGTTGGACATTTTCATTTTAAAGTTAAGAAATGTTCTCATTTAGTTCATTTAAGAAAATTCAAGAAATGTTTTGTTCATACTGAAATTTCAACCAAAAGCCAAACATCCCTAACTTTTTCGTGAGAAATTTAAAAAGTAGCACTAGCAGAAAGCTAACAACTAGAGATGGGCAAATTTCTCAAAAATTCGATACGCCGACTTCGCCAAATTTTCCGACAAAAATAGTTTCGGTCCGAATTACTTCGGGACGAATCGCGTTAAACTGATATTTCCAGGCTGCACAGAGCCTGTAGGGTGCTGTAGAACGTTGTGCCATGCTTAAATACGCAGAGGGAGCTTGGTTTGGTCTTCATACAATGTTGTGTTTTAGTATGACACACATATGACTGCTGCTGCTCTTAGAATCGCTTCACTATAAAATTCCCTGGGCACTTAAGAGGGCAAAACTGACCAAAAAACTGAAGCGGGATTGTAGCCTGATAAAGTCATGGCAGCAACAGCTGGAAAAAAACAAGCTGAGGGCTAGAATCCTACCATAGCATCAAAGAACACAGTAGTAGGTTACCGGAGCCACCACAGATCGTGGCACAGTAAGGGGACGTCACAGCAGGAGTCACCCTGCGAGGCCACAGCATCCGGTGTCATCTACCGGCCATGTGTTGACCATACACTAGGTCATACACTTTCTCCCAGATGACATCTGACAACCCCAGCCAAGAGTCGGTAGGTTTGTCACACACAACCCCTAGTTGGCATGGCCCGGGAGCAGGTGAGGGGCTCTCACCTGTCCTCAACCCACCTCTGTCCCGTTCGCTTCCCACAGCCAGAGAACTACTATGTGCTGTGGCCTCTGCCACACTATACAGTGAGGACCAACTATTTGAGAACAGTGGGCAGCAAAGAGGTGGGGAAGACATCCGCTGTTTCTTGCAGAAGCGGGCAAATAGTGATGAGGAGAGTTGCAATGGGGGTTATGTTAAGAGCGGTCAGGCTTTGTACAGCGACACTGTTGAGGAGGACGGCGGTGACAGGCAAACACTAATCTATGTAGCCGATCGCACATGGGAGCCGGGAGAAGCAGGCGAGGTTGGGACAAGTTATTCTGGTGCCCTAGTTAAACAAGGCATAAAGTGCCCCCCAAACGGAAAATTCAGTCCACTCCATGCCTCTTTATGCCCCCTTTTCTCCCAGGGATGAAGTGGCGCCCTATGCGGTCACCTACCCTTGACTACCCATTGTCCCGGCCCTGGAAGCATTCCGTTATCTCTACATTAAGTTTTAGGAGACGGGAGGAGAAGAAGGAGGCTTTGGACGACAGACAATCTGGGATCTTGAACAGTAGAGAGTTAATGTCTGGGCCGGAGATGTAAAGTTGGGTGTCATTAGCATACTGGTGGTTTTAAAAACCATGTGATGCTATCAGCTGACCCAGACCAACAGTGTACAAGGGTTCATCATTATCATAGGGAGAAGAGAGCAGCAGCTTGCGTGTCAGGCAGTGGCGCAGCCCGTAAGTCGGTAGTGTGGCCAGGAGTCAGCAGGGTGGCAGCAGTGCGAGATTGGGAGCCAAACGGCCACGATTTAGACCACCCACTTTGCAGGTCCCAGAAAGTAGCGGCACAGGAGCTCACTGGTAACAGTCAGTCAGTGCAGCGCTTTGGTGGTAAAATCACCTACTCGGCGGTGTGCCAGTTTTTTGACGAGACACCAGAGTAGAGTTGAAACATAACTATATGTAGAATCTGTGTGCAGAAAGTAAAGTGTGACCAGGGACCTAACATTAGTACCACGGCCCTGCATAAACATCATGCAGTGTCATCATACGTGTTTCAGATGTGGTGGTCCATCCTGTCCCAACAGCTGTGGGCACGCCTCCCATTTCAGGCAGTCATGGCTTCACCACCTCTGCCGAAGACAACTCCCTGTCTATTACATCATCTACCGGTCCAGATACTCTTACACCTCGGCACTCATGGTGCCAGCAGTCGTTCACCGAGACGATTGCCAAGAGATAGAAGTATGCGTCTAGCCATCCCTAAGTGCAGAAGCTGACCATGCTTCTGTCCAAGTTGGTGGTAATGCAGTCCCTCCCTTTCAAGTGGTGGACTCTGCACCATTCAAAGAACTAGCCAGGAAACTTGGCTTTCACTTCAGCCATTGTAACGACACGGGTAGTGGCTCCTCTGGACCACCTAAAGCGGTGGTAGCGGCCACGCCAGGGAGCGGGGTCTAAGTAGGTGCGGTTTTCACCAGAGCCCGCCGCAAGGCATGATGGCCTTTCTGTGGCGGGAGTCCTACCAGGTCGCTACCACTGGCACGACTAGCTTGAGGTGGCAGCCGAGGCGCAGCCAGGTACCGAATCGTAAGACGAAACTCGTAGTCAAAGTTCAGGCCAAAAGTTCAGGGCAGGCGGTGGAGATTCGAGGTCAGGTAATGTAGCAGAAAGGTCGGGTAAACGGGCAGACAGGAACTGATGAACGGGGGGAAATTGATGAACAGGAATTAGTGTTGAGCGATTATTATCGACAAAGTTGAAATCGGCACAGTTTTTATGTTGATCGAAATTTTTAGATCATGCGATAATTTAGGTTAAAATCTGTGCATCATCTATTAAGATTGTGCCATTTTCGGCGCTTCCTGTCATTTTGGCGGCCAGCAAATCAGCTTACAGAATAGAGCAGGGTGAGATGTGAGTGCGACGTCATGACTGGGATGTGTATGGTTGCGATTGGCTGGAAAAATCACATGACCTCGTTTTACATAGAACAGCGTTTCCTGTTCAGCCTCAGTGTCTCTCAGCGTCTCAGAGCAGAAGGACGTGCGCTCTGCTTGTGCCCAAACAGCTCAGCGAAATTATTCTATTTCTTCACAGAGAAACCTCTACTATTAGCTGTGATCCTTACAATTTAGTTAGATTAGAGATTGGAAGATTTCATGTAGTTAGCTAGAGAATTTTAAAGGAGCATCTACCGCTGTAAAGTCACGGGGGGGAGAGGGAGGGAGGCCGCGGGTGAACACAGACAAGCTCTATAAAAAATACTGGATAAGGTTCACCAAGACTTAGTGTGGGACATTGCACTGCAAGCTTTATTATTAAACAGTTTTCTATTGAAATATTTCCTGGATATTGGGCAGCCTGAACTTATAGGAAAACACATCTTTTCTAGTAACGCAGGTCTCTTTGTTGGGTTGCAAAACTCCACTTTTATTATCAGTATACATTCCAGATAGGTGTTCATTTAAATTTTTGCCCATTCCACCTTTGTTGATATATCCCCCCTTGCACTTAAATTTGAATCCAGCAATTTTATAGTAAACCAAGGTGAATTGTAAGGTGCCAAAAATAATTGTTTTTATACAATACATAACAGATACGTGTTTTTGTGATTTTGGGCGCATACAGCTTTGTTCATTGAGGCAGCTTGCATTTAAATTTGAATCCAAAGCAATTTTATAGTCACCAAAAGGTGAATTGAAAGGTGCCAAATTATCTTGTATTATCGAATACATAACAGATACGTGTTTTTTGACTTTGGCGCACTACAGCTTTGTTCATTGAGGCAGCTTGCACTTAAATTGAATCCACTATTTTATAGTCACCACAGGTAAAATTGATAGATGCCAAAAATACCTTGTATTATCCGAATACATTTCAGATACGTGTTTTTTCACTTTGGCGCAGGCCGCTTTGTTGATAGATCTACTTTGCAGTTAAATTTGAATTCAGCAATTTTATAGTCACCAGAGGTGAATTGATAGGTCCCAAAAATAACCTTGTATTATCCGAATACATTTTCAGAAAACGTGTTTTTCACTTTGGCACAGGCCAGCTTTGTTGATAATTCTCTTGAAATTTAATTAAATCCAGCAATTTTGTAGTCACCACAGGTGAATTGATAGGTGCCAAAAATACCTTTTATTATCCGAATACATTTCAGATACGTGTTTTTTCATTTTGGGCACAGGCCAGCTTTGTTGATAGATCTACTTTGCAGTTAAATTTGAATCCAGCAATTTTGTAGTCACCACAGGTGAATTGATAGGTGCCAAAAATACCTTTTATTATCCGAATACATTTCGGGATACGTTTTTTTTCACTTGGCGCAGGCCAGCTTTGTTGATAGATCACTTTGGCAGTTAAACTTGAATCCAGCAATTTTGTAATTACCACCGGTGAATTGATAGGTCCCAAAAAATACCTTTTATTATCCAATACATTTCAGATTCGTGTTTTTTTCACTTTGGCGCAGGCCAGCTTTGTTGATAGATCTACTTTGCATTATATTTGAATCCAGCAATTTTGTTTTGATTTGAGAGATTTTGAGAATAGCTGTGATTTGTCGTCTTTTTAATAAGAGACTTTCCAAAACTCTTCATACCTTCTCAAATTTTTATATATTTCTGAACATGGAGCGAAATTCAGGTGGTAAGCGAGCAAAGAGGGGGGTAAAACATGGAGGTAGAGGTACGAGAGAAGGTGCTCCTTCCAGTGCTGGCGACAACACGCATGCCAGCGGATCGTCAGTTGCAGGACCGTCAGGCCTGTCATTGCTGGTCAGGCCCTGTGAATCTCAGTAACGAACAGCGTCGCCAATCTGTCCTTTAGTGGTTAATCAACCTGCATCCAGCAGTCTTACCTCCTCATCCCTCCCAGTCACGGCCACAAATGTCGTCAATCAGCATCACCAGCATCCGTCCAAACATGAAGCAGCCGAAATGTCAACTCGTGTACCACCACTGTGGATAATCCATTTTCTGAAGACCTCTTTGATGACAAAATGCGGTTGGATCAAGGCATGTTAAAAGGATCAGAGGCCAAAGAGGAGGGATTTTTTCTGCTCTGACGCCCAGTTACTGATGCCATCAAGGAAGGAAAGAAGGAAGCCGTCAATCGGCAAAAATCCCGGGCGGTCGGCAACGCCTTGCAGTCCATCTTGCTTGTAGCCCGCAGCTCCTGGATCAGAATGTCAGGACGAACAAGCCCACTGTGTTGATTGATGATGATGAGGGACATTGCGGATCCCAACGTGGCCCTTTTCAGCGGGAATTTTGCTTGCGAGAGCTTAATCATTGGACGAGGAGGAAGACGATGGGGTAGTGTCAGTACGGGTTCCGCCTAAAAAAGGGGAAGGGGGGTTTCGCAGAAGTCCGCTGATATGATTCGCCAGCCACGGTCAGCGCAAACCCCGCTCCTCGCTTATGGGCCGTCAAAAAGGTCCAGGACCTCTCAAGCCTGGGCCTTCTTTGACCAAGCCTCTGATTCCCCCAGAGATGTCATATGCCGCCTTTGCCATAAACGCATAAGTAGAGGCAAGAACCTTAGGTGGTTAACCACCCCCAAAATTTTCTAGTCACATGCAGCGAATGCATGAGTTGAAATGGAGGCAACACTGGCCAAAAAGGCCAGACTGACGCCGGGCCTCCAACCACTGTCACACACTCTGTCTCCGCCCCCTCCTCCTCCGCCACCACCAAGCTTCCTCAGCTGCCCATGTCTCTCGAGTCATGATCAGGGATCAGCCTCCGCTTCAGCCTCCACCGTCGCCCGAGTACCACCTAGCACCACCGGGAAACTCATCCAAACCCCTTCTCCTTCGCCAATTTGACGACCTGCATGCCGTACAGCGGCCATTCTAGAAAACCAGCCTTCTGTCTTCCAGGTTTGGGAGCAGAAGAGAAACACTTTAAACCAAAACCATCCCAAAGCCAAAAGCCTGAATGTCGGCATTGCCAGGCTTTTGCCTTGGGAATGTTGCCTTTCCGTCTGGTGGACACAGATGGGTTCCGCCACGGTCATGGCCCTTGCCTGCCCCCAAATTTACCAGATGCCAGCAGGCATTTTCTTTGCCAGAAAAGCCGTCCCTGCCCTGGCCAGCCACGGTCATCTAAAAATTTCAAGCGCGTTGTCTGCATCTGTGGCCGGAAAGTCCATCTGACCACCGACACATGGACTAGAAAGGGCACGGCCAAGGCCGCTATATCTCTGTGACAGCTCACTGGGTGAGCCGGGTGGATGTCTCTGGTCATGACGGTGGCTCTCAGGCTCGGCGCACGCTCTTCAAAACCGCAGGATGGTGCAGGGTTCCTTTCCCCAAGGTCCTCTGGTGGCATCACGTGCCCAGGGGAAACCAGGCCGTGTTGAAATTTAAACTGTCCTTGGAGAACTGTCCACACACAGGTCAGGAGCTGTGGACGGCTCTAAGCAACGAGACCGAAGCGCTGGCTGGGTGCCAAGAACCTTTTGCCAGGCAAGGTGGTGTGCGTAACAGGCGAAATCTGCTGGCCCCCTTAAAGATCGGTAGACTGGAGCACATCCCTTTGCCCGGCCCCATGTCATGAACCTTGTCGTCCCCGAAATTTCTAAAGAGCTAACCCGGGTCTGGACTGCCTGCTGAGTCTAAGTTCGCACTTCCGCCGTTCGCACCCTGCTTCGTCCCGCCTGGCTGCGTTGCAGCATCAGCTCGGCCTCCCCGTCAACCGTCTCATTGTTGACGTGGCAACACGCTGGAATTCCACCCTCCACATGCTCCAGCGATTGTGGCAGCAGCGCAATGCCGTTATGCAGTACGAAGTGACACATGGCCTGACAAGTAGCGATGCGGACCTCGGGGTGTTGAGCCACCGAGAGTGGAGGCACGTGAAAGAGCTCTGCACCATCCTTGCCAGTTTTGAAGAAGCCACCAAAATGGTCAGTGTGGACAATGCCTTTGTCATCATGAGCATTGTGGTGATCTTAGTTCTGGAACGATCGTTGGACACTCTGAAACAACAGGTCCCGCCAGCGACGGGGGAGGAGGACGGACACAGATGCGGAACGGGAAACCTTTCTCTCCGTCAAATCCACAAGGCCCGGGCAGTTTCACAATTTCATCGGTCTTCATTAGCAGTGGTTCGGGTCCAGAGCTAGTGCAAGGTGGAGCATTTAGCTCTCAGGGTGCATCATCTCAGGCAAGTCAGGGCTGTGTTGAAGCTGGGGCCCCAGGCAGCAGAGGAGGAGGAGGAGGAGGAGGTATTCCTAGACACCGACGATTACCGACGTCCCTGCCTTTTGGAAAGGGTTTTGGGGCGAATTTGAGGCGGAGGGCGAAGATGAGGAAGATCAGTTTGCTAGTTTCCCCTCGACCCAGAGGCTTGGGAAAGCAAGGCTCCCTCTCTCACATGAGTGCTTGGATGCTCCATTTCCTCCAACATTATCCTCGCATTAAGGCCATCAAAATAAACAACAGTTACTGGGTGGCCACCCTCCTGGAGCCCCGGGACACAACAAAAACTCAGCAACTTTCCTTCCACCCACACAAATAGAGAGTATAAAATGCAGGAAATGGAGACCCTGCTGATTGATCAACTGGAGACATCTGTATCGTCTGCTTCACGTTCCCCAAATGTCACCGGTTTGGAACAACATCAGCGACGTTGACAGCAGTAGAGTTTCCAAGCAGCCGTAGCGGCAGCAGCAGCAGCAGGCAAGGTGGCAGAAGTATATTGGGTGACCTCTGGCAATCTTTATTTACCCCCCCTCCACCAACGCAAAGCAATGCAGGGCACAAATCCAACACACAGAGACCAGCTTAAGATCATGGTGCACGACTATCTGCGTCTCAACACCGATGTTTTTGTATATGTTCCGGACCCAATAACCTTCCGGGTATCCAAAATGGACGAATGGCTCGAGTTCACTCGCCACGCCATAGAGGTGTTGTCCTGCCCAGCAGCCAGCGTCATATCTGAGCGAACCTTCAGCACAGCTGGAGGAGTCATTACAGACAAACACATCTGGCTTTCCACAGATAATGTGGATCGTTTGACTTTCATCAAGATGAATCAGGCATGGATCTCTGTTGAAGTTGTGGCCCCAATTGCCGAGGTCACCGATAGTTGCTGGTCTACTTCACATTCCTCTTCAAACAGAATTGGTCCTCTTGAAAACTTTTTTTTTTTAAATGATCATTTCTTTACTGCAATTTTTTATTCTCTTTTTTCCCAACAGTTCATTTTGCTGGTTTTGCTGTGAGGACTGTAAAAGACGCAAAGGGTTTTATGACAACACCGTATTCCATTTACTCACTTTATCTTTAGAAGTTTTTCCGCATTTTCAATGGTTTTGAGGTCATGTTGCTGTGAGATACAGCTATAATTATGGTCCTTTGGAACAGAAATTTTGGCTTTTAAGTGGCATTTTCCCCTGACAATTTTTAATATGGCTGGGAGTCATATTTATAATTTTTTGGGGTCATGTAGCTGTTTAGATACAGCAATAATCATGGTCCTTTGGAACAGAAATGTGGTTTTTAAGTGGCATTTCTCCCTCACATTTTTAATAGTGGCTGAGAAAGTCATATTTATAAATTTTTTGGGGGCATGTAGCTGTGAGATACAGCAATAATCATGGTCCTTGGAACAGGAAATGTGGCTTTTAAGTGGCATTTCTCCCTCACAATTTTTAATAGTGGCTGAGAAAGTCATATTTATAATTTTTTGGGGTCCCTGTAGCTGTGAGATACAGCAATAATCATGGTCCTTTGGACAGAAATGTGGCTTCTAAGTGGGATTTCTCCCTCACAATTTTTTAGTGGCTGAGAAGGGCCATTTTTTTTTATAATTTTTTGGGTTCATGCTGTTGAAATTTCAGCAATACTACAGGTTTCCCATTATAAAAAAATGTTGTTTCTAACAGGGCATTTGTTCTTCACAATAGTTTCCCCAAAATTGGCTCAAGGGTCATGCTTTGAATTTTTGGGGCCATTTTGCTTTGAAATGCAGCTTTACTACAGTCCTATTATAAAAAATGTTTTTTTCTTACAGACATTTGTTCTTCACAATTGTCCAAAGTGGCTCAAGGGTCATGCTTTGAATTTTTGGGGTATTTTGCTGTGACATGCAGCTATACTACAGGTCCTATTATAAAAAAAATGTTGTTTCTAACATACATTTGTTCTTCACAATTGTCAAGAGTGGCTCAAGGGTGATGGTGCTGTCAGAAACAGGAATAGTTAGGACACTGTTAATGGACACATATTGCAAAATGACTTGTTTTTTTCAAGAATCTTTAACATAGCTATCAATCCATTTATTGAGACAACCCATTTAATACAATTAAAAAAAGAGAAACAAAGACATGGTGGGATTCAATCCTATTTTAAAAATGTGTTTTCTAGAATTAAACTACTAAAAACTTGCATGTACAAAATAGCTGGTAAAAAAAATTCCTCTGAATTGAGCAAGGGAGGTACAGGAAAACTTGACCAGATGTAGGTTATTCAGAGGACATGGAGTATGGAGCAAAGGACAGGGAAAAAGGTACAGAGACAATTTCCTCCAGCACGTTGAGTAAAATAAGAAAAAGAATGCCAAGAAAAAGGGCACCTGGGTGGAACAGGAGCGTTTTAACCACCATATTTCCAAGTGAAGCTCATTTGGTCCGCACTCATACGGAGGGGCAAGCGCTAACCCAGGACAGGGACATTATATGTCCAGTTGAAACTAAAATGGTGGGTTGAAAAGACTCCTATTTCCGGCACTTTTTAATTTTGTGGGTCAGACAAGTTTAATGGTCATTCTGCGGTACAGGACAGATATTGTTAATGTCCAGTTCAACTAAACTGGTGGTTCAAAGACTCCTTTTTCCCCACACTTTTTAATTTGGGGATCAACAGGTTTTAATGGTCATTTCTGCGCTCCCGGACAGGTATAGTCAATGTCATTCAAAATAAAAGGTTTGGGTTTTAAAGACTCCTTTTCCGGCACTTTTAATCTGTGGGTCAGACAGGTTTAATGGTCATTCTGCGGTACAGGACAGATATAGTCAATGTGCAGTTTCAACTAAAATGGTGGTTGAAAGACCTCTTTTTCCAGCACTTTTTAATCTGGGGTCATGCAGGTTTGGGGCACGTGCTGTGGCCCAGGACAGGGATAGGGCAATGTCCCCGTGAAACTAAAATGGTGGTGGAAAGACTCCTTTTTCCGGCACTTTTTAAATCTGGGGGTCATGCAGGTTTGGGGCTCATGCTGTGGCCCAGGACAGGTATAGTCAATGTCCAGTGAAACTAAAATGGTGGTTAAAAGACTCCTTTTTCTGGTACTTTTTAATCTGGGGTCATGCAGGTTTGTGGCTCATGCTGTGGCCCAGGACAGGTATAGTCAATGTCCAGTGAAACTAAAATGGTGGTTTAAAGACTCCTTTTTCCGGCACTTTTGAATCTGGGGGTCATGCAGGTTTGGGGCTCATGCTGTGGCCCAGGACATGTATAGTCAATGTCCAGTTCAACTAAAATGGTGGTTGAAAGACTCCTTTTTCCGGCACTTTGTAATCTGGGGGTCATGCAGGTTTGGGGCTCATGCTGCGTTCCAGGACAGAGATATTCAATGTCCAGTTCAAGTAAGATGATGGTTCAAATCATACTGCCTTCTGGCACTTTTTAATTTGTGGGTGATGCAGGTTTAAGGGTCATGCTGTGGTACAAGACAAGGATAGTGAATGGTGTGTGATTTTTTTTCTGTGGCTTTTATAACCTAAGTGTGTTGCCTAAGATGTAGCACGTATCCATTGACTGTTGTCGATGTTAATTACAGCTTCTCCAGCCCTGTTTGGGTGTAAAAATGAAGGTGTTGTTGCTCTCCCATAGACTTTAATGGTCATCGCTCATAATCGACCACCCACTATCAACTATCTTGTCGATGATGGTCGACTATCGACCATCGACCGATGTCGATGGTCAACGTAATCGCTCAACACTAATAGGAATAAATATATTAACAGGGGGAACTTCTTGAACAGGGGGAAATTGATGAACAAGAATAAATATATTCAGGGGGAAATTGATGAGCAAGAATAAATATATTAACAGGGGAAAATTATTGAACAGAGAAAGGCCATTAACGACTTTTGATGATCCAAGTGGACAGGATGATTCCCCTGGGCGAACAAAGTCACACACGGGAGGAAATGCTCAATCAGGTTGTTCAAGTCTTACACCCATCTGCAAGACATTCTAAAAATGGCCAGGAAACTTTGCATGCACTTCAGCCATTCTTACACCGCCAAGCACACCCTCCTTAAGCTGCAATGGCACACCGGCCTCCCCCAACATAGGCTGATATGTGACATTGCCAAACGGTGGAATTCCAGCCTCCATATGTTGGAATGACTATATGAACAGAGAAAGGCTATTAATGGTTTATTGATGATCCAAGCGTCCAGGAGTAAACCCCTGTGTAATTTTAATGTCGCCCAGTGGCAGCTCATTTTTGACACCTGCCGTTTGCTCAGGGCCTTTCATGCGGACATTCGTTATTTGTCAGTCACCAGGACTACGGAATGAATAACGTCATTCCACTCTTTCATGTTGTCACGGACAGCGGTAGTGGATACACTAGACCACCGCAAGCGATGCCAATAGCCACGCCAGGGAGTGGGATAAAAGTAGATCCTGGATTTCACCAGAGCCCGCCGCAAAGCGGGATGGACTTGCTGCGGCGGTAGTCTACCAGGTCGCTATCCCTGGCGCGACTAGTTTGCGGTGGCAGCCAAGGCGCAGCGAGGTACCGAATCGTAAGACGAAACTCGTAGTCAAAGGTCAGGCCAACAGGTCAGGGCAGGTGGCGGAGATTCGAGGTCAGGTAATGTAGCAGAAAGGTCGGGTACACGGGCAGACAGGAACTGATGAACAGGGGAAATTGATGAACAGGAATAAATATATTAACAGAGGGAAATTTATGAACAGGGGGAAATTGATGAACAGGAATAAATATATTAACAGGGGGAAATTATTGAACAGGGGGAAATTGATGAACAGGAATAAATATATTAACAGGGTGAAATTATTGAACAGGGGGAAATTGATGAACAGGTAACAGGGGAGGGCCTCCCCTTTTTCCACCATTAACAGGGGAGGGCCTCCCCTTTTTCCACCATTAACAGGGGAGGGCCTCCCCTTTTTCCACCATTAACAGGGGAGGGCCTCCCCTTTTTCCACCATTAACAGGGGAGGGCCTCCCCTTTTTCATACAAAGCCAGTTTTGCAGCTTTGTCTTTTGCTTCTTTTTTGTTCTGCCCCATTCCAGTTTTGTACTGAATTTAACCAACAATGGCACAGAATGCAAAATAAGCACCTAAAACAATTCCTGTAGTTATGGTCTCCTTCAGTTCAAGTTCCATACGCTGCATTTGAACAAACTGGTGTAATGCAGAGTCTGGATTCAAACCACCACATTTATACTTCATGAGTGTTAGGTTGTCATTGCTGTCCTTCTCAACGGTCTTGATATGCAGAGGCTTATCGCTCGCCAAAAACTCTCCCATGCCACTCTCCACATCAATACTGCCAGAAGCAGGGGATATTGGACTCATTTCTTCGCTGCCAAGTAGCTGCTGACTGCCCTCCTCAAATTGTTCATCCTCACTGTATAGTGGCGCTGAGTCCAGACCACATAGTAGATCTCTGGCTGAGGGAACCGGTTGGGACAGTGGCGGGTTGAGGACAGGTGAGGGCCGCTGACCTGCTCCCGGGCCATGCCAACTAAGGGCTGTGTCTGACGTTCCCACTGACTCTTGGCTGGGGTTGTCAGATGTCATCTAGGAGGAAGTGGATGACCTAGTCAACCAATCAAGAACCATTGGGTTTCTGAACAACACACGACCGCTAGATGACAGCGGCAGTTCTGGCCTCACCGAGTGACCCCTGCTGCAACGTCCCCTTGCTGTGCTGTGACCTGTGCCTGCTCCAGGAATGTTTGTGCCACTGCCACTCGCATGTGAATAGCCTGCCACCTCTGTCTGACATAAAGTTGTTCTAAAATGTACAGACTCTGTATGATAACTACACACCCTGTATTTGACTCTAAATGAACCCACTAACAAGCTTGGGTAACCCTTGGATATAAATTGCGCTCCACAAATGGCCAGTAAAAATTTACTTGTATGTGCCGTTTAAAAACACTGTGTATTTTACTGAATATAAAAGCAAAAACAGGCTTAATTAACCTTCGGATATGAATTATACTACAGGCAAAATTTCTTTGGCGGTGAAAAACAACGTTTCTTTTACTGAATACAACTGCAGAAAAATACTTAGTTAACCCTTTGATGTAAATTGCGCAAAAGAAATGTGCTGCCAACAATTACCAGCTTTGTAGCGTGTTAAAACGGCATGTATTAAAACTCGTAATAAACCTTCGGATATGAATTATGCTACAGGCAAAATTTCTTCTTTGACGGTGAAAAAAAAATGTTTCTTTCACTGAATACAACTGCAGAAAAATACTTAGTTAACCCCTGGATCTAAATTGCGCAAAATAAATGAGCAACAAAAAATTAAGTTGTATTTGTATTGTAAAAACGCTGTTTCTTTAACTGAATACAACAGCAACAGGCTTAGATAACCCTTGGATATTCAATGTGCTCAAGAACTGAGCAGATAGCATTAAAATGTATATGCAGCTGAATTGGATGCACACTGGACTTCAGTTCCAATACCCCATAAAATCAGAATTAGAGAATTAGAACGTAAGAGAAGCAGTCTCTGAGACAAGCTGTGACACCTCCAAAAATCGCTGTTTAAAAGTGAGTTCTTTAGTATGAGATATCATAAGCAGCAGCAGCAGCAGCAGCAGGAGCAGCTTCCCTACACAGCACAGTGAGAGCAGTGTGAGCTGCCAGCATCGCACCTGGACTTATATAGTGCAGTGACGTCACAGAATCCCGCCGGTCTTTGATTGGCTTCACCTCTGCACATGTCATGTAGGCTACGCCTTTCTTCCTCCCAGACTTCTTTGCCCCATGTAACGCCATGTGCTCGCAGCCATTTTATCAATTAAAAACACACTTTGTTCCCGCAAATCACCCCAAACTTCGTTCAGAATCGAAGTTTTCCTGAAATTCTAAACAAATTCCACTTCGTCAGAATCAATTCGCCCATCTCTACTAACAACTCTTTATTCATTACAAAAAGGTACAATTTTCTCACATCTCAGTAGGACCCATTACTCTTTGAGCTTCATAGCAGCTGCTATTATTGGTATGGCTATAATTACACCTAAGAATATCTCCATGGTATCCCTAATAGTAAATAAATTCCTAACTGCACTGCGAAAACATAAAGTGGTGCAAAACAAAGAAGAAAAACTGTTTCCCTTCAAAGAGTTGTGCAATTATATAGGTCTCATTAATTTTAGAGCCACCACAGCATCCAGGGATCCAGCTTCTAAGACACCTAGGATAGAGCTGATTTTATAGAGAAGCTGTAGCCTGCTACTCACAGTGCATGTGTAAGAGAGGTCTGAAAAGGAGATTTTTCATTATGATGGAGCCGACAAATGACCTGTCTACTAGTTGGTGTCACAAGAAGGCAAATTGCTTCTTTTCCACTGGGTTGCGCAAAGTCAGGGACTGTTAGTGCCAGGAGCATGTAAAGTTCATAAGGACAAAAGGAGATAAGGTGTGGATGAAGAGGAAGACATCTGCCCCCCAAATCAAATAGCCAAAGAAGGTGAGGAGGAGGAGGGTGTTAAAAGTCACAGTTCCCAGCAAACCAAAAGTGATCTTTTGAGAGACTGCTTGTAATCACCATAACAGCATTCCCTATCAAGTTCAATAAACTCTGTTGGAGCCCTCACCAGTTGCATTGATTGCGCTCCCAGCTCAGTGTTATTACATCTCCATGACCCAATAAAGACAGGAGGATGTCTGAATGGAACAACTACTTTATTTTAAAATATCAAAGTTCTTATTGATTTTTTCCAGAAAACTTTGTGAATTATTAAAGGATAACACGTGTTGTAATAATTTAGTAGTATGTGGCTGCAGTATTCTTATCCAGCTGAGGTTGCACAGATAGGTTTCATTTTGAAATACACATAGCTTGTCCATAACCTTAGATTTTGGTTGTGCATTGCACCAGTTTTCCAAATCTTTTTATTACAGCTTCTGAAAACGATACATGACGTGTCTGTAAGAAATAAAATAGACCAGGTAACTCCCCCATTTCCCAGTTGCTCCTAGACCCTTTACCTTATTAATAGTACAACATTCCAGTGGCCATTACATGAACCAATGTAAGAAACAAAAAAAAGACCAGCCCATATGCTTTGGTTGCAGTTAATGTGTAATTATAGTTTTTTTCATGTCTTTTAAGTGCTCTCTAAACCAGACTTCTTTTGGTTACTTGCTATGTACCAATAGATAATATCATGTCTATCCGTCATTGTATACCTTTCAGGCTAATAGTTTCTGTCTCACTTTTAAGTTTAACATGCCTCCTCGAATATTCATCAATGAATGCTTGTGCTCCATCTATTTCCATTAGTGGATAACCTTTTTGTATTTACAGGTGGCTGGGCAGCAAAGTGCACATTGCTCAGATTATAAGTGTTCTTTTTTTATTATTTTGTTTTGACTGTTCTTTAGTTTGTTGTTCACTGATGTTTTTCTCCTGCCCAGACAATAGCTCCAGCTGGTAGGTTTTGTCTTACATTTTGTGTATATTATTTTATAGACTAACAATCTTCAAATTAATTGCTGCTTTTGCTAATGTGCTTAGAATTATAGGTAATGTTACAATAAGTTTGCCAACCAACCTGAAAGGTTTGAGTTGCAGGTTATAATTGCCCAATGTACAGTGAGCACTTAATGATAGGTTAGAAGTACTTTATTATTTTTCCTATTTATTTTATTTTTTTTCTGCAGACTACAGAGAATGACTAGGCTTTTCTAAACATTATGGTAAGTAACATGTAGATATGATACTGTAACTATTAACATTAAAGGAGATTTCTCACTACAAAGATTAGTTTTTAATATGAAGGGACAGGTAATTGAAGACTTTTTCTAAATAAATGGGTTAATAGATTTTACTTTGGTCATGAGAAAAAGGATATTTTATGTGCTCTGAGTGCACACAGGTTTTATGGTTACCTGGTTGCCTGACCATAACTCTGCTATCTGATTAGCTAAGAGAGTTGATGTCACCCCATAGACTGATAGCTCAATCGGATCAAACTAATTATCTCCAACAAGATTACAGATAAGCAATTGTTTTCAGCCCTCACAGCACATGTTCCTTTCGTTTACTGAAGAGATAATATCCCCTGCACTTGGCAGTGTAATGTCTCAGCTACTTACAGAGGAGCTAAAGATGCTAATCACTGCTATAGAACCATCCACAGCCCGAGGAGACAGAGTGAGTATAAAAGTACCTTTGACTCAAAACAGCATTCTGAGTGAACCCCTTTAATTGTAACTTGCCATAGAAAGTGATAGCATGTTGCTAATAAATGCTATAACTTTCTGATCCACAGGGATCTGTCTGCTGAGTCCAGTGTTTATTTTAAAAAAGAAAATAGCTACAATGCACTCTGCAAATTACAGGGTTAAAATTCTACACCCTGAAGACAGGTAGAGCTGTTATCCGAGTTGCTTACCTCATAAAAATGTTATTTTAAAGGAATTGTCCAGGATTCCTCAGAAACAGTACCATATTTGTTCACCGGTTGTATCTGATATTGCAGCTCTGCAGCATTGAAGCAGATGATGCTAAGTAGCAATACAAAACATCTGTTGTGAATAGATGTGGTACTGACTTTAAAATTAAAATGGGTGTCTTTTTCTAATCTTGCCCCACTCTATTAATGCTTTATTTTACTGCTTCAAAATATTGAAAGCCAGGACCTCCACCAGTATTGAAAATGAAAGGATTAAATCAAGCCTTTTCACAGTCTCTTCTGGAGCAGTAAGGGGCCGTTTCATATGGCTTATTTCGGGCACGGATTCCAGCCGTAGTGCGTGCCGTACTGCGCTGCAATATGCCTGGAATCCGTGCCAGCCATTACGGTAATCCACGCCGGGCGGGGAGAAAGTGACATGCACATTATCCCGGCGACATACGCGCCGTGGATAATGCATGTCTATGGGGGCGGCGAGCAGCCAACCCCGCCTCGTACTCAAGCTGTAATTGCGGGCGAAATCCATTCCGCAATTACGGCTTGAATAAGCCGCGTGAACCCCGCCTAACAATCTTGTCCAGCACCTGTACAGGTACAATTCCAATGGCAAAAATTGATCTCTGTTGCAGGTCCTGCTCAGACTTTGGCCAAAAGCAGCACTGTGTAGAAAAAACTATGATTGCTGACTTCATACAATTTGAAAGATCAGAACCAGTGAAACTTTAGGTATCATTTATCATTTAAATACATTTTATGGTTATTCGCACTGATCTCACTGGTGGTGACAAAATGCTGTCATACTGATACAGCATCTCAAGATTTTGTTCAAAATAAAAGTGGATATAATCTAGCTAATTTAGCATTCTATTATTTCAGTGATATAATACAATTTGCAGAATATGCTGTAAATCAGTGTTTAGGTAATTTTTTTAATATTAGGGCAATATTGGTTGGCCTTTTTAGTTATAGTTAAAATAGTTATATTTTGAAATAATTAGAGATGGAGTGGAGATGGGCTAAAGATTGCCAATGGCAATATGTGTTGGATTCATTCATCACTGATTTAAGCTCTTCATTTTCAGAATTATTGAGGTTCCTCATAATTAAACACTGGCAACGCTCTTAAATTAAGTTGCTAAGTTTAAAATGTATCAAAAGAACTCTGCATTAATAAAGGAAATCCCACTATAAATTATCCAGATCAGAGATTAATTATTAGGAATTATTAGGAATATCTCAGTCTCTCTTGAAATCTTTGATTTCGGTTGTAGTTTAGCAGGAATATTGAATGTTTTTCAGGTTCCTCTGCTACATATGACAGTGGGGATTACAGTTGTTCCAGCTTAACATTACAACTCTTGACAACTACACTCCTTGTCCACTCCATTGATGTCTCCTATCTTCTGCTATGTCTGTACTAGATCAAGCTATGGCTCTCTTTTCCTATCCGCATGGCAGCATTGGATTGCCTACTCAACCAGTGCCTAAAGATGATGTCAAGCCCTGTTACCCTATTTTAAAGGGACTCTGGCTTGACTAGCTTTTATCCTTCCTTGTTGTATTAACTATGAATGTAGAAAAGTTTAACTTTACAGTGACATCACAGCTTTCCAGTTATCTGTTCTTAGATCACAAAAGATAGCTATTAAAACGCATAGAAAACATTGAGAAAATTTTGTGGACCATTATACCATAGTGTATTTATCAACATTTTGTATTTATTTTAACAGCAAAAGTGGCATTAAAATAAGTTTTATAGTTTCTATAGTTTTCTGTTGTGGGCATTTTATATAGGTGATATAGAGTAAAGATCATCGGGGCAGGGCTAAAAGTTGTGGTTTGGACTGTTATCTTTTTACTGTGTTTATTTATTTATTTTACAGATTGTGCCCCCCATTAAGGTCAGAAAAAAAAGCCTCTGGGAGAAATTTTTACTTTACTTTTTTTTCTGATTTCCCCCGTTAATAGTGGTGATATATTTTCCCCTTTTATGAAGCACTGTATATGCAATAATCAGGAAGGCAGGGATGGAGAGATCACAGCATGCTCCTTGCTCACATAGTTGCACAATTAACATGTAGCTCTACACTCTGCGTGGATGTTTAGAGTCTATAGGTGGTTGGTATCTGACTACATTGCTGCTATGATCATTATAGCTACTGTTAATACTAATAATAAAACATTTAAATACTAATATTAAAAATTAAAACAATCATCAATGTAGTTGTAGTAGTAGTATACTTCAATTTGTAAATCTTATGTATACTATTCCTGTATTTTCCAGCTTAAATAAACAACAATTATACCGAGGATTATAACTTATTTTTGTGGAGTGGGAATCGTTTTTCTCACGCATTATTTTAGAAATATTTACACCTTTGCTCCAAGATTGAAATAATGTTTTTACTTTATGCACATATTACATCATGCAAGCATTCTCATTTCTAGAATTCCAATTGTCTGGTAAGGAGACCTTAAAAATCAATTCTTCATACTTAGGAGAAGCTAATACACATCTCAGCTTGAAGAATGAAAAGCAACTGATTGATTCTGGGCAACTGTGAAATTCTGTTTTCAGAATCAGAGCGGATTTGTGCATCTTCCTTGAACTATTCATTCCTTCTTATTTCCTTTATAAAGCCATTCAGTGCTTGATGGAATAAATGATGAATTTATCAAAGGATGACTTCAGACAAAAGAAGGTCAAATTCTTAATAAATGATGTTTGCATCTGATATGTGATGAAAATGCCACAAGTCAAGATTAGGTTTGTATATGAGCCAACAAAAAAGCGAAATTGTTAGTCATAGGCGTTACTTAATTGCTAAATTATCTTTTCATTCTTACTGTGAGTAAACAACAATAATTAGGCTCAATTTAAGTGGCAAAATAATAATCCGAAATGTGATGTACACATGATGTATCAGTCTGGGATAAGTGTTGCTCCTGCATTTTTTCAAAACTATGTTTTACAGCATTGGAAAACACAACTGTTGATGTCTGAGAAGTTAGAACCTTTTTGTAATATTTTGGGGGTCGTTCGTTTTCCACCTTCAAGTACATTTATCAAGAAATGACATATATTTATTTGAATTTATTTATATTTTATCACAGATGCAGTCAAATTGATTTCCAGTCAAATCTGGAGGTACAAAGATAAATCCTACGAAGCTTAGAACTCGAACACCAAAACAAGAGTTTCTTCATTAAGACATGTAGCTGAAACCTCATTTCTGATTTCCTGCTTCTAAACATCAAAAGTAGCCCACCATCATATGTGCATGTCATTGTTCATAGCAGCCTTTTTCCATGATCCATTTTTCCTGGTGAAATCACTCACCCTTTCCATTGCATACAGATGAAGAGGATATAGGAGTTAGGCTTGGCTGTCACAACTTTTAGTATTATCTTTGCTTATCTCAAAACAAATGCCGTTGAAAAACATTGGAAATGTTACAATTTTAGGCTCATGTTACAACCAGGTGTATAAAAAGAATTGAGCATAACTTACTATAGTTAGTGGCCTTATAGTTCCCAAGGACAATATTTACAACAATACAGATGGTGACCACATAGGTGTCTCAGTGTTGTCCTCTGAGTCTTGGAAACGCTGGTTATTTATGAAGTCCCAAATTTGCAGTCCATCAAATATACCTGCTTCTCACTCCTCTATGGTCAGTGCAGGACATTGTTTAAATATGCCACCAAAAGATCTGCCATCTTTCTTCAATGCCTAAACAAACTGTTTCATTAAACCAAGTTTGATGTGCATTCATGGCTATATGATGTTTTTTCTTTCAAAGATTTTATAATGATAGTTTTTCCAGCCGCTGTCTTTTCTCTCAGAGACCTCTATCTTCTCACTATCCTCTTGTAATTAAGGACCATCTATGAGGCTGAAATGTGTTAGCGAGTGATTGTACTTGTCTATTCTGTTTTTGTCAGTTATAAATAAAGCAGATACTCTTATTATGCTTTGGCTAGCTGGATAAAAAAAAAAAAAATCTTTGGATTTTCTCAATTTAGGGCCACATGTATGAAAACTGTCTAGGTCTAAAACTCAGTTTGTTGCTCATAACAACCAATCAGAGCACCCTTCTAATTTTTCAGAGCACCATTTGAAATTAAAGGGGAGCTCTGATTGGTTGCTATGAGCTCTGATTGTTTGCTGTGGGCAACAAAGTGAGTTTTAGACCTAGACAGGTTTCATACATGTCGCCCTTAGTTCTTGTTGTTCTGTACTGGCCCTGAATCAACTATTAGCAGGTCAACTAGACCCCTTTGTTGTTTCTACTATATTCTCACTCAATCGATCTTTAGCTCTATTGTCCAAACAGTCATCATGAACAATAGTGACATAACAATATCCCAAAAAGTAGAGCTTGTAGAACAAAGTTGTATTAAACAAAACAAATTTGTAGCCAGATGCCCATATTTTGCAGAAATTTAAGCCCACAGTCACAGACATGGCGTGGCACAGTAGTTAGCACATTTGACTTGCAGTTCTGGGACCTAATATCGCTTTGTGTGTTTTTTCAGAAATGTTTTTTTTTTTTTTTTTTTGTACAGAACTATCCGTTGTATTTGCCAAATATTGCTTTTAATCTATATAGGGAGGAAGGGATGCCTCCATTTTGGTTTCCTGCACCCCGTCCACATTCACAGGCTGTTATATGTGTGCAGCTTGCAAGGTTGGTGTTTTTTATTTCTTTCTCTCTGGATAATGGAGGTCAGTTGACCCAATGAGAGTCCTGAATTTGGCTCTATTGAGAGGTAAAGATAGCGTAGGACCACCCGACCTGAGATCACCTTGTAAGTTTGTGGGTGGCTTAAGAATTTTTTGATCAAAAACATGTGAACTAAGAATCTCAAAGTGTTTTCATGTATGATAGATAGCATAAATGCTTCTTTAGGGATTTCCATGTATTGTATTGCTCTTTTTGCAGTGGTGTGCCACTGGTAATGGTGTGCGCATGTATATATATCTGCCGCAACCCTGCCAGTGGCACCCAGGTTCACATTGTGTTTTTTCAGAAATGTTTTTTTGTGCAGAACTATACGTTGTATTTGGCATATATTGCTTTTAATCTATATAGGGAGGAAGGGATGCCTCCATTTTGGTTTCCTGCACCCCGCCCACTTTCACAGGCTGTTATATGAGTGCAGTTTGCAAGGTTGGTGTTTTTTAATTTCTTTCTCTCTGGATAATGGAGGTCGGTTGACCCAATGAGAGGCCTGAATTTGGCTCTATTGAGAGGTAAAGATAGCGTAGGACCACCCGACCTGAGATCACGTTGTAAGTTCGTGGGTGGCTTAAGCATTTTTTGATCAAAAACATGTGAACTAAGAATCTCAAAGTTTATTCTAATATAGCTTTGAACTCAACCACAAATTACATCTGCCTTTACTTTAATCCTGTGGTGTACCTTAAAGTAAATGTACATTATAGATTGTGAGTGAATAAGCCAGGATTATTTCCCAGAGACAAGAAATATTATTGTGTGACCCACAGCCAGGATCCCATTCTGACAACTAGAAATTACTTCTCTATCAGCTCATAGGTGTCACGGGGGTCGCGGGCGCCGCTGCTCCCCGCGATCGCCCCCCAGCCCGCAGGGGGTCCGGCGCGGGTGCCGCGGCTGCCCGCGACCATCCCTCTGCGGTCCTGGCCCCTGCGCCGGGTCACTTACCCGTCCGCGCTCCGGTGAACGCTGCTCCTGCCTGTCCCGGCCGCCGCGCGCGTGCCCACTGCTTAAGGCGCGCGCGCGACAGCTTCTCTAGATTTAAAGGGCCAGCGTCCCGATAATTGGTCAATTGTCGGGCGCTGGTTCTATTTAAGGAATACGCCCCCAGCACTTCCTGCCAGTCCGTTGGTGTGTTTTCCGTGTGTTTAGAGAGTATTGGAGTTCTGTCTTGATTACCCGTGTACCAGTCCGCTTGCTTACGTTTCCTGACCTTGCCTGTTTGCTGCCTGCCCTGACCGTCTGCCTGTCTCTGACCACGAACCTCTGCCTCCTGCCCTGACCTTCTGCCTGTCCCCGACTATGCCTCTGGATTACGTCTTTGTACCACGCTGTACCCCGGCCGCCATCGCAAGCAAGTCACGTCAGGGGTAGCGACCTGGTAGCCTCACGCCGCAGCAAGTCCATCCCGCTTTGCGGCGGGCTCTGGTGAAAACCGGGGGCTACTTAGACTCCGCTCCCTGGCGTGGCTTAACTATCATCGCTTGCGGTGGTCCAGCGAATCCACCTCTGCATTACAGTACGGACTGGCCATGGATTCCGCCAGGGTACCTCTACCCAATCTCCGGGATGTCACGACGGCAGTCGTCCAGCAGAGCCAACGTATCGACCAGTTATGATACAGAACCTTGCGGCCCGTCTACCTCCACCGGCGGCCGCCGCCGCACCAGCATTCGTTGCTCCGGCATCCGTTGCGCAACCTGCTCCAGCTTCTGGATCCGCTCTGCATCTGCCGCTCCCCTCATGCTACAATGGAGACCCCAAGAAATGCCGTGGGTTCATCAGCCAGTGCTCCATTCACCTGGAGATGTTTTGGGATCAATTCCCTACAGGCGTCCCAAGGTGGTCTTATAATAAAGCCTTAGTCTGGAGAGCCTTTGGGCTTGGGCTACCACTATGGGATCGAGGGGACCCTTTCCTGACGGTGCCCTCCAAACCTTCCTCCGGGGGTTTTCCCGCAGGGTCTTTGGGGAAACCAGGCCTTTACTTCTTCGGCCCCCGCAGCACTGCCCCGGCGCTTTGGGGAAAAGCCCACCAGGGGGTCGGTCGTATTGGGTGCAGTTTCCCCACTCTCATTTCCCCGGGAAGCTGGACTGGAATAACGAAGCTTTGGGGGCGACATTTGGCAGGATAATTTAAGGATGAGCTCGCCGTGGGATCTACAGCAGCTTTGGATAAACCTTAACCCACTTACCCCACCCGAGTCGAATTCGGTTTGCAAAAAGAAACGGGAGCTCCCCTTCAAGGGAGGTCGTCCGCCCAACCCCGGGTTTGCCCCTTTTTGGGGTCCACGTTCCCGGCCACCTCTTCCCCCTCTAAATGGTCGGAGGAAAAAAACCTTTTGCAGGTTGAGAGACCCCACCTGTCCCAGGGGGAACGCCCACGGCGTCCCCAAGAAGCGGGGGTGTTTTCTACTGTGGGGTTCAGTCCATTTTATTGGGGCTGCCCGGTGCCCCCGGGGAAAATTTTCCCAAAACCCCCTGGGCTCGTGGGAGAGAAAACCCTGGGGTGCAGAGGGGCCTCCCCCCTTTCTGCCCCAATGCCCGTTTTATTTGGTGTTTCACCGGACAGCGCCTTTCAGGCCTCCACCTTTTTTGTTTTCGGGGTTGGGGCAGGAAACTTCATAAGTCCGAACTTGGGGCCCCAGATTTCGTCTCCAGTGATTCCGTTGCAGAAACCTATGTTGGTCTCATCGGTCGTGGCGAATGCCTTAAGGACATACCCGGCTTCCAAAACTGCCCCCCTTTCTCCTTGCGTTTGGGGGTCTTCACAAGGGATTTTGGGCAATTTCTGGGTTCTCCCTTCGTTTCCCCCTCCAAAAATCCTTCTGGGCCTCCCATGGTTGCAAGACCATCCCTGCCTTGGATTGGGCACAGGGTAAAAGTTTTTGGGGTTGGGGGTTTCCCGGTTTTCTCTCACGTTGCCTGTCGAAGCCACAACCTGCCCCTCAGGTCCCCTCCCTAAAATCAAACCAACCCTTTCCACCAGGCCAAACCTAACCCTTTTATGGGACTTGTGACGTTTTTTTGGAAAAGGGCAGGCCGAAACGCTTCCTCCAACCGGCCTTATGATTTTTCCCATTGATTAAAACCCTGGCTGAACAAACCCCCCGGGGCGGGGTTATCCCCTCTCCGTCCCGGAGAAAAAGGGCCCATGCCTGACTACATCATGGGGGGAAACCCCCTTTAAAGGTTTCCCTTTAAAAAGGGTTCCTGTCTCTGGAAAGGAGGATTCTTTTTGTGGAGAAAAAAGATGGGTATCCCCCGGCCCTGCATCGACTTTTGGGGGAAATTAAAATAAAATTACGATAAAAAACCGCTACCCTCTCCCCTAGATCTTAAAATTTTGGGAACCCCCCTGCGAGGGTGGAAAATTTTTTTTCCAAGCTGGTTCTACGCGGGGGGCTTTTAAAACTTAATCCGCATTCGAAAAGGCAAATGAGTGGAAACGGCGTTTAAACGTGGGTTGGCCATTTTGAGTCTTGGTTAGCCTTTTCGGTTCTGTAACCCCCCTGCTGTTTTCAAAAACTTTGTCATGAGTCTTTCGGGCCTATCTATATCTGTGTGTTGTTTACTTGGCGATATTAAAATTTTTTCCCCTTGATTCGGCCTCGCCCCCCACATCCCCCGGTCCTCCGGCGATTTACGAAAACCATCAGCTTTTTCCCAAGCGGAAAGGATCTTTGAACGTCCAGGTACCCTTCCCTGGGGTAAATCGTTTCTTATGGGTCCCCGGATGGACCCTTTTAAAAACTTTCGCATATTCAGGGCCCCACAACCGGTCGGCCTTCGGGCCATTCAGCGTTTTTTGGGTTTTCCAACTATTATAGACATTTTCCCACATTCTCTCGTTGTGGCCCCCTTTGGTGGCCCTAACAAAAAAAAACGCAATCCAAAAAAAAATCGGGCCCCCAGAAGCTCAGAAGCCTTCAAGGTCAAAGCGGTTTCGCGTTGGTCCGGTCTGTTCGTCAACCCTAGCCGCCCCTTTTTTTCTGGAGGGATGCTTCTTTGTCGGTGCCGGGCTGTCCTCCCGCAGAGACCCCTTCTGGTAAACTGCATACTTGATTCTTTTCTCCAAAACTTCTCATGGAGAAGAATTATACTTGGTATGCGGTTATGGCCGGAAAAAAAACCCCGGACCCCTTTTAGCCCTGGACTTCGTTAAGATTTCCCCCTCTTTTGGAAAAAACCGGCATTGGGTGGGGAACGACCATTTCTCCCCCAAATGGTCATTTACCGGCCCGGGTTACCCCCTTTCACCCCCGCTGGCCCAATTTTTTTCAGTCGTTTTTTTTGCACGGTTTCCTTTAAAATTGTCTCGGTAGGGGTTACAGTACATCACAAATTTTGGGGGCTCTGTGTGGTCAATTGCGGTTTAGCTGATTTTCATTTGATACCACCCCAAACTAAAAGGGCAGGTAGAGAGGGTTAACCCGGTGTAGGTAAACCTACCTGTGGCATTTTTTGTCCCCTCGTCAAGATAATGGTCTACCTTCTCCCCTGGGCGAGTTCTTTAAAACTTTGAGATTTGAATCCGCTGGGGCCTCCCCCTTTTTTTTTTGTTTTTGGGTTACATCCCCCTGCTCCCCTCTGCTACCCCGGTCATGTCCCGGCGAGGGATGCCCAGTAAGGGACATCAAAGGTCTTGCAGTACCGACGGCCCTGTACGGGGTTCTGTCGCACCAAAGTCCAGGCGGGCAGGTACGTTGGCCCCCCCCCCTTTTGAAACCAGGTTGAAGGGTTTGGTTGTCCCCCAAATTTCATCCGCTTCAGGTGCCAGTTAAATTTTGGCCCCAAATACGTGGGTCCTTTTGTGGTACTTTGGCGACTAAACCCGTATCTTACAAGCTTTGCTTGCCTCCTACCTGCATATCCCGAAACGCCTTCCATGCTCTCTCCTCAAGCCAGTGGTGCTGAATCGCTTCTTCCCGGGGGTCGTCTCGCCTTCCCCTGGGGCCCAACTCTGATAACATCTTTGAGGAAAAGGAGGTGCTTGCGGAGAGACAGTGAGGGGGAAGCGGTTCTTTCTCATTGACTGGAAGGGGTTCGGGCCGGAAAGAGCGTTCCTGGGAAAAATTTAGGCCAACCCGTCTCGACCTCCTCTCTAGGTTCCAAAAAAAGAGGGGGAGACTGAGAGGGGGGGGTACTGTCACGGGGGTCGCAGGCGCCGCTGCTCCCCGCGATCGCCCCTCTGCCCACAGGGGGTCCGGTGCGGGTGCCGCGGCTGCCCGCGAGCATCCCTCTGTGGTCCTGGCCCCTGCGCCAGGTCACTTACCGTCCCCGCCCGGTGAACGCTGCTCCTGCCTGTCCAAGCTGCCGTGCGCGTGCCCACTGCTAAGGCACGCGCGCATCAGCTTCTCTAGATTTAAAGGGCCAGCGTCCCGATAATTGGTCAATTGTCGGGCACTGGTTCTATTTAAGGGGAAAATGCCCCCCGCCTTCCTGCCAGTCCGTTGGTGTGTTTTCCGTGTGTTTAGAGAATATTGGAGCTCTGTCTTGATTACCCGGGGTACCAGTCCCCTGCTTACGTTTCTGACCTTGCCCGTTTGCTGCCTGCCTGACCGTCTGCCATCTCTGACCATAACTCTGCCGGCCTGCCCTGACCTTCTGCTGTCCCCGACAACGCCTTGGATTACGTCTTTGTACCACGCTGTACCCCGGCCGCCATCGCAAGCAAGTCACGTCAGGGGTAGCGACCTGGTAGCCTCACATCGCAGCAAGTCCATCCCGCTTTGTGACGGGCTCTGGTGAAAACCGGGGGCTACTTAGACTCCGCTCCCTGGCGTGGCTTAACTACCATCGCTTGCGGTGGTCCAGCGAATCCACCTCTGCATTACAATTGGTAACCTGCAATGTGATCAGGGGCCGCAAATAGTTTACCATGGCAGAAGGGGGGTCTGGCAAGGTCTACAGAATCTGCTCTTAGCATAGCCTAATAGACTGCATGTAACAATGCTTTAGAATATTAGATATTCCAAAGAATTCTGCAAATGACCTCATCTTTAAGTGCTATTTTTACAGACAAGAAAAAAATAACTCTGGCCTTTTTTGGTACTGTGTATTTAAACCCCTACTGAAGCAACCAGTTCTGACCTCCCTGACAGAGCCCCATTTTTGAAATCTGAGGTGTGTCACTTTATGTGAGAAAAACTTTTTGATACTTTTATCTATCCATGTGATTGTTTTCTCGTGACCTATGTACCTTAAGTTAGTAATGCATTTTGGTCCAAATAATTCTTGTTTATTTGTGAAAAAATTTTCAAAGTTCAAATTTTCTGCGAGTGAGAAAGACATTTATTCCACACAAAATAGTTCTTAGCTAGCGTGAAACATATGTCTAGTGTAGTAAGGCATCATTTTTTAAATGTCTTTATTTTTTTTACGACATTAAGGTTTAGAAATTTAGGGCGACATGTATGAACGGGCTTTACGCCTGTTTTAAGGAGTAAACTGCGCCTCCCGGCTCGAATCCCCCTGTCGGATGCAGGGATGCGGTGTTAGGCGCAGAGTTCGCCACTTTCAGCTGCACCCCGCATGAAGAGGCGGGCAATGGGCGCGGTGTAGGCGTCCCGGGGCGGGACGCGGCGCGCTCGAAAACCCCGAGGCATGTACGATGGCGGCTCGCCAAAGCGCGGCGCAATGCAGCGCTCGGCAGCTCCGACAAGCAGACCTAGTTTATTTTGGTCTAAATGCTCCGGCAGAGGCGAAGTGAAGCAAGAACGGAACATGCGAGGAAGCAGATAGAAGATCGCGACAGAAATCTCGGCGCTCCGCTCCGTGCAGCAGGAGTATGATTCCGAAAAAATCGCCTTTATAAAGGCGGAAAACATTGTCAGAAAAGAGCTCAACCTCAAAAATAAAAAATAGTAAAAAATAAATCACTTTCCAAAAATCTAGAACGGCGCAATATCAAGAATTAGGATATTGGAAATTGCCGGGAAATACAGTAATTCAAATTCTGAAAGCTATTCTCATTGGTCGGCATAAACCAGCCAATCAGAATAGGAGCGACAGTGAACCATTAAAACCTATGGAGAACTATTGACCAATCAGAATCAAAGGCGGGACAGTTCAAAATACAGTAAAAATGCAGAAAAGAGCTGATTGGCTGAGCTAGCGGGGGCTTGGCTATCTCGGCCAATCAGAATAGGAGCGACAGGGACCCATTATAGCCTATGGAGAAGTTTGAACCAATCAGAATCAAAGGCGGGACAGTTCAAAATACAGTAAAAATACAGAAAAGAGCTGATTGGCTGAGCAAGCAGGGCCTTGGCTATCCCAGTCAATCAGAGCGCGAGCTACTTCTCCCAATGCAGTCTATGGAGAGATCGGCGCAATGAAATCTCGGCTCTTAGCGCCGTGCGGCATGGAGTATGAATAAAAAAAATATTTTTATTAGTTGTAAAATATTCTCTGAAAAAGAGCGCAAACATTCTATTAACATAAATCAATTCAATCCCGAACAACGCGTGTTTCGCCGAGACCGGCACTACATCGGGAATTGCAATAGAGAGAATTGCCGGGAAATACAGTAATTCAAATTCTGTAAGCTATTTTCATTGGTCGGCAGAAGCCAGCCAATCAGAATAGGAGCGACAAAAACCCATTATAAGCTATGGAGGAGAATTGACCAATCAGAATAGGAGCGACAAAGACCCATTATATCCTATGGAGAAATTTGGACCAATCAAAATCTAAGGCGGGACAGTTCAAAATACAGTAAAAAGACAGAAAAGAGCTGATTGGTTGAGCTAGCGGTGGCTTGCCTATCCCAGCCAATCAGAGCGCGAGCTACTTCTCCCATTGTAGTCTATGGAGAGATGGGCGCAATGCAATCTCGGCGCTCAGCGCCGTGCGGCATGGAGTATGAATAAAAAAATCATTTTTATTAAGTGTAAAATATTATCAGATAAAGCGCTGAAACCTTCTTTAAAAATAAAGCACTTAAATCCCTAACAACGCGTTTGTCGCCGAAACCGGCGCTACATAAGGAATTGCCATAGAGAGACTTGCCGGGAAATACAGTAATTTAAATTGTTTAAGCGCTTCTCATTGGTCGGCAGAAGCCAGCCAATCAGAATAGGAGCGACAAAGACCCATTAAAACCTATGGAGAAGTTTTGACCAATCAGAATAGGAGCGACAGTGTCCCATTATAACCTATGGAGAAATATAGACCAATCAAAATCAAAGGCGGGACAGTTCAAAATACAGTAAAAAGACAGAAAAGAGCTGATTGGCTGAGCTAGCGGGGGCTTGGCTATCCCAGCCAATCAGAGCGCGAGCTACTTCTCCCATTGTAGTCTATGGAGAGATCGGCGCACTGAAATCTCGGCGCTCAGCGCCGTGCGGCATGAAGTATTAATAAAAAAATAATTTTTATTAAGTGTAAAACATTATCAGATAAAGCGCTGAAACCTTCTCTAAAAATAAATCAGTTAAATCCCGAACAATGCGTTTGTCGCCGAGACCGGCGCTACATAGGGAATTGCAATAGAGAGAATCGCCGGGAAATACAGTAATTCAAATTTTTTAAGGTCTTCTGATTGGTCGGCATAGACCAGCCACTCAGAATAGGAGCGACAGTGGCCCATTATATTCTATGGAGGAGAATTGACCAATCAGAATAGGAGCGACAGTGACCCATTATAACCTATGGAGAAAAATTTACCAATCATATTCAAAGGCGGGACAGTTCAAAATACAGTAAAAAGGCAGAAACGAGCTGATTGGTTGAAGCGGCGGGGGCTCGTCCAGCTTAGCCAATCAGAGCGCAAACTACTTTCTCATAGAGTTCTATGGGAAAAGAAATGCAGAGCGAGCTCTGTTTGTGACTGGCTAAGTTAAAAGAGGCGTGGTTATTTGGACCAATGGGAGAGCGAGCGACGCTCCTATGGGTTTTCTAATGCAATCTGAAATAAAACTGTACATGGCCGAAATCAAATTATAAGACTACAGAAGTTGTCCCGATGTGTATATAAAATGAATAATAATATGGGGGTAACGAAAAAACAATATTAATTCAATAAAATCATGTTTATTTCTTTATTTTCGTTATCCAAAGATCAATAGTATGGGTGCAACGAAAATAAAGAAATAAACATGATTTTATTGATGTAATATTTTTTTTTTCTTTACCCCATATTATTTTTCATTTTATATACACATCGGGACAACTTCTGGAGTCTTATCATTTGATTTCGGCAATGTACAGTTTTATTTCAGATTGCATTAGAAAACCCATAGGAGCGTCGCTCGTTCTCCCATTGGTCCAAATAACCGCGCCTCTATTAACTTAGCCAATCACAAATAGAGTTCGCTCTGCATTTCTTTTTCCATAGAACTCTATGAGAAAGTGGGTCGCGCTCTGATTGGCTAAGCTGGACGAGCCCCCGCCGCTTCAACCAATCAGCTTGTTTCTGCCTTTTTACTGTATTTTGAACTGTCCCGCCTTTGATTTTGATTGGTCCAAACTTCTCCATAGGATATAATGGGTCTTTGTCGCTCCTATTCTGATTGGTCAATTCTCCTCCATAGCTTATAATGGGTCTTTGTCGCTCCTATTCTGATTGGCTGGCTTCTGCCGACCAATGAGAATAGCTTACAGAATTTGAATTACTGTATTTCCCGGCAATTCTCTCTATTGCAATTCCCGATGTAGCGCCGGTCTCGGCGACAAACGCGTTGTTCGGGATTGAATTGATTTATGTTTATAGAATGTTTGAGCTCTTTTTCAGAGAATATTTTACAACTAATAAAAATGTTTTTTTTATTCATACTCCATGCCGCACGGCGCTGAGAGCCGAGATTGCATTGCGCCCATCTCTCCATAGACTACAATGGGAGAAGTAGCTCGCGCTCTGATTGGCTGGGATAGCCAAGGCCCCGCTAGCTCAGCCAATCAGCTCTTTTCTGTATTTTTACTGTATTTTGAACTGTCCCGCCTTTGATTCTGATTGGTCAATAGTTCTCCATAGGTTTTAATGGGTCTCTGTCGCTCCTATTCTGATTGGCCGAGCTAGCCAAGCCCCCGCTAGCTCAGCCAATCAGCTCTTTTCTGCATTTTTACTGTATTTTGAACTGTCCCGCCTTTGATTCTGATTGGTCAATAGTTCTCCATAGGTTTTAATGGTTCACTGTCGCTCCTATTCTGATTGGCCGGTTTATGCCGACCAATGAGAATAGCTTTCAGAATTTGAATTACTGTATTTCCCGGCAATTTCCAATATCCTAATTCTTGAATTAGGATATTGGAAAGTGATTTTGTTTTATGTATTTTTTATTTTTTAGGTTTCAGCTCTTTTTCTGAGAATGTTGAACGCCTTTATAAAGGCGATTTTTGATTCATACTCCGCACCGACATGTGGAATGATTTCTCACTGTTTTCCAGCCTGTCTCGCATCGGAACAGATTTTTGGCGCAGTCCCGCACTGCGCCCATGTCCCCGCACTGCGCCCATGTCCCCGCACTGTGCCCCACACACTGGCGAGGCGCAGGGAACTTTTCCCCGCATGTACGAGCGCACCTCCTCGGACGGCGAATCATAGGCGCAGCGCCGCACTGCGCCTCAGTCCTCGCACTGAGCCCCACACACTGGCGAGGCGCGGCGGACTTTTGCCCGCATGTATGACCGCACTACCTCCGGCAGCGAATCTTAGGCGCAGCCCCGCACTGCGTCTAAGTCCCGTACTGCGCCTCAAACATTGGCGAGGCGTGGCGGACTTAACATGGAATGTATGAGCGCGCCCCAGCGCCGACATAAATCAGGCGCAGATTTCGCCGGAAAACCGGCGGAAAGGTGCGCCCCGACGTGGCGAGATTCATACATGTTGCCCTTAGTGCTAATTTTTCACATTTAAAGAAAATTTACAACATAGATTTTTTTAGGTATTGCCATAGTCTGATAACTTTTTTTTATTTTTCTGTTTATGGAGCTGTATAGTGGCTTGTTTTTGTGAGATGAGTTGATGTTTTTATTTGTATCATTTTTGGGAGAACAAGACTTTTTGATCACTTTTAAATACATTTCTTTGGAAGGCAGGGTGAAGAAAATACTGCAATCCTAGTTTTCCCCCACCCTAGTTTGAACTTAATGGAAACATGTCTTTTTTTAAACTAGTTTTTGTTTTTAACAGCACTCACCATACAATGTAGATGACAAGTTAGGTTTACCCTTTAAGTCCATACAATGACAGAAATACCCAATTTATAAATTTGTTTTACGGTCCTTGCAATCAGTATGTATGAAGCCTGTTGCCATAAAATATGGTAGTTTTAACCCTACAGAGAGGCATTAGAGTTAGGAATCTACCTGATCAGGTTGCCTTAGACTGGTAGGTGGGCATACACAATTTGACCAAAATGCACATTAAATATCTCAAGTTTATGCATGTGAAAGAGGATGGCAACAAGGCATTTTAAATGTTTCATGAGTTCAGTGCTTGTATGGGTTATCAGTAGAGATGGCCGAATTTCTCAAAAATTCGATTCACCGACTTCGCAGAATTTTCCAACAAAATCCGTTTCGTCCCGAATAACTTCGGGATGAATCACGTTAAAAAACAGCTATTTCCTGGCTGCAGAGAGCCTGTGCTGTAGAACATTGTGCCATGCTTAAATATGCAAAGGGAGCTTGGTTTGGTCTTCATACAATGCTGTGTTTTAGTATGACATGAACATGACTGCCGTCGCTATTAGAATCGATTCACCCTTCAATTCCCTGGGCACTTACGAGGGCAAAACTGACCGAAAAACTGAAGTGGGAATGCAGCCTGATAAAGTCATGGCAGCGCCAGCTGGAAAAAATCAAGCTGAGGGCTAAGATACAAGAACAGAGTAGTAGGTTACCGGAGCCGCGAAACATCGCAGCACAGTAAGGAGACGATGGCAATAGCCACGCCAGGGAGCAGAATCTAAGTAGGTCCTGGTTTTCACCAGAGCCTGCCGCAAAGCGGGATGGGCTTATTGCGGCGGGATTCTACCAGGTCGTTACCCCTGATGTGACTTGCTTGCGGTGGCAGCCGAGATGTAGCGAGGTACAAAATCGTAAGGCAAACTTGGAGTCGGGGACAACAGTAAGATCAGGACAGCCGGCAAGGATCGTCGTCAAGGGACAGAGGCAAGAAGTACGGTCCACGGATATGACAGACGAGGCTCAAGGAGGAGACGAAGGCGGTTTTTCCTGTCTGTAATTTGGACATACGATCTCATTCTTCATACTGAAGAAGCTCATCCCAAGCCAGTTTGGCAGCATTTGCTTGTGCTTCAGTATTCCAGTTTTGTACTAAAATCCATCACTAATGGAACCGAATGCCAAATAAGTACCTAAAACATTCCCTGTAGTTAGGGTCTCCTTCAATTCCATATGCTGCAGTTCAACAAATTGGTGTCACGCAGAAACTGGATTCAAACTACCACGTTTATACTTCATAATAAACTGCGTAGGAAATTTTTTAGGTATTAATGATGAAGCTGATGGAGGTAGAATTTCCTTGGCAAAAATTGTTTCAGAACGTTAGCAAACTGTCTACAGAGGATTTCTCTATAGTACTTGAGTTTATCCTCCCTCTCAGCAGCTGGAAAAAAGGCTCCCATTTTGGACCGGTAGCGAGGGTCTAAGAGGGTGGAAAGCCAGAAGTCATCCCTCTGCCGGATGGTGATTATTCGACTGTCACTAGCCAGGCAAATCAGCATACTGCGGGTCATGTGCGCAAGTGACTCTGAGGCACTCCCTGCCTCCATCTCCACTGTATACTGCCACGGTGCTTGGGGGTGCTTGGGGGACAGTGGCACAATGACAGAGTGTGGAGGTTTTGGCACCAGCCGCAGAAGCAGCATGAGGTCAGACAGTGGCACAATGACATTCTGGAGGTGGCAAAAACAGGAGTAAGCCACAGTGTGGCACAATGACAGAGTGTGGAGGTCACGGCAGGAGCAACAGCAGCAGCATGAGGTCAGACAGTGGCACAATGACACAGTGTGGAGGTGACGGCATCAACAGCAGCAGCAGCATGAGTGGCACAATGACATTCTGGATGTGGCAAAAACAGGAGTAGGCCACAGAGTGGCACAATGACAGAGTGTGGAGGTCACAGCAGGAGGAACAGCAGCAGCATGAGGTCAAAGAGTGGCACAATGACATTCTGGAGGTGGCAAAAACAGGAGTAGGCCACAGAGTGGCACAATGACAGAGTGTGGAGGTCACAGCAGGAGCAACAGCAGCAGCATGAGGTCAGACAGTTGCACAATGACACAGTGTGGAGGTGACGGCATCAACTGCAGCAGCAGCATGAGGTCAGAGAGTGGCACAATGACATTCTGGAGGTGTCAAAAACAGGAGCGGGCCACAGAGTGGCACAATGACAGAGTGTGGAGGGCACGGCACCAGGAACAGCAGCAGCAGCATGAGGTCAGAGATTGGCACAATGACACAGTTTGGACGGCACCGGCACCAGCAACAGCAGCATGAGGTCATAGAGTGGCACAATGACAGAGTGTGGAGGTGGGTGGCAATACCAGTCCCTGGTAAAGATGGTGGTAGGCAGATGGAGAAACTGGCAGCAGATGTGTGACATCAGGCGGGTAGTGGCATCAGAATAGTGGCTGAGGCAGGTAGTTTGAAACCAGACTCATTTCTCAAAGTTTTGGTGAGGCATCATGGCTGATGTAATCTGATGCCTAAGGCATTGTTGTGTGAAAATCCTGGCCGATCCATGCCTGATTCATCTTAACAAAGGTCATTTGCTCCACATTTCCGGTGGACATGTTGGTTGTCCTTGGGGTAACGATGGCCCCCACCGCACTGAACGCCCGCTCTGATGCCACACTAGTGGCCGGGCAGGACAGCTTCTCCACTGCATACTCGGCAAGTTGTGGCCACACATCCAGTTTGTCCAAGTAGGCCACCACCTGTTGGTTCAGGGTCTGCTCCAGGTCCTGCTGCTGCTGCTGGCGAGTGCCCTCCTCACTAGGCGGGTGAAGGAAGCTGCTCATCAGTGACTCCAGACTTAGGTTGCTGCTGATGGAGCTGGTACTGCTCCTACCCCCCCCCCACCTTACCACAGCAGCCATGGCAGTGATACGTGAGCGCTGAAGAACCCCCCGGTCAGACCTGTCAGAGGATGGACCATACCGCACATAGGCAGCGGCCAACTGACTACAGAGGATTTCTCTATAGTATTTGAGTTTGTCCTCCCTCTCAGCAGCTGGGAAAAAGGCTCCCATTCTGGACTGGTAGCGAGGGTCCAAGAGGGTGGAGAGCCAGAAGTCATCCCTCTGCCGGATGGTGACTATTCGGCTGTCACTAGCCAGGCAAATCAGCATGCTGCGGGCCATCTGCACAAGTGACTCTGAGGGACTCCCTGCCTCCATCTCCACTGTATACTGCCACGGTGCTTCAGGGCCATCTGTCTCGGCTTCCTCATCTCCATCTACCTCCTACAGCTGCTCCTGCTCCTCCCTCTTGTCACCTGAGTAGAAAAACCACTCATTTCGCCAGACACTGCTTGTGCTCCAACGTCCTCCTCCTTCTCCTCCAGTTCAGTCCCCACCGGACTCATGTGTCCGCGAGATGTAGTCGCCACGTCTCCAATCCCCCGCCCAAACAGATTTTTCAGCATTGGTTCCAGGACATGAAGCAGTGGAATGACGTTATTCATCCCATAGTCCTGGCAGCTGACAAATAATGTCTAGGGATGAGAGATTATAATCGACAAAGTTGAAATCGGCACAATTTTTAAGCTGATCGGAAATTTCCGATCACACAATATTTTAGGTGACAATCTTACAGATAATCTATTACTATTGTGCCATGTTCAGCGTTTCCTGTCATTTTGGCAGTCAGACAATCAGCTCTGAGGATAGAGGGGGTGAGAGGGATGTACAATGTCACCACTTTGTTTTGTATGGATCTCTTTGGCTGGAAAAATCATGACCTCGTTTTGCATAGAACAGCGTTTCATGTTCAGCATCAGTCTTTCAGTGTCTAACATTAGAGCAAGACGTCTGCTGCATGTCTCTCAATACAGCTCAGCTCAGAGACACAGTTCTTATCTTTATTCATACAGACAACTATGCTTTTAGCTGTGAACATTAGAATATAGGTAGATTAGAGAATTTCAGTTCTTATTTAGACAGAGACTTTTAAAGAAGCATCTAGCGCTGTCCAGCCGCGGGGGGAGTGGGACGGACGGTCAGACAGACAGACAGGCTTTGGAAAGGAGGGTGCATATTGTGCAGCCCAGACTCTGCTTGGAACCTGCATTGAAATGGATTTTTTTTACCACTTTTTGGCCAGCACAAATCGCACCTGAGGTGAAATTGTGCCTTTTATTTTGTGCGTCCCAATTTTTTTCATATAGCCACATTGTACAGCAATTTTTATACAGACAATTTCTAGTAACTGTTCTCGTGTGTCATTGCTGCAAAAAAACGCAATTTCTCATCCGTGTAACTTTTAAATAGCTGTATTGCATTTTGGTGGGCCCCAGTTTTTTTTCAAATAGCCACGTTGTATGCCAATTTTGATACAGAAATTTTCTAGCAATTGTTCTCGTTTGTCATTGCTGCAAAAAACACAATTTCTCAACTTTTAAATAGCTGTATTGCATGTGGTGTGCCCAGTTTTGTTCAAAGAGCCACCCTGTACTTACATTTGGATAAAAAAAATTTGTAGGAACTGTTGGTGTATTTCATTGGTGCAAAAACCACCTTTTCTTTTTCGTATAACTTTTAAATAGCTGTATTGTACGTGGTGTGGCCCAGTTTTTTTTTTCAAATAGCCACGATGTACGCCAATTTTGATAGAAAAATTGTCTAGTAACTGTTCTCGTTTGTCATTGCTGCAAAAAACTCAATTTTTCATCCGTGTAACTTTTGAATAGTTTTATTGCACTTGGTGAATCTCAGTTTGGCGCAAATAGCGCACTTGTATGATAGTTTGTTAAAAACTAGCAATTCCTAGTCCTACTAGGCAGTTGTAAATCCCTGGGAATGAAAGAAGAACACTGTTGATTTGGTCTTACGGTTCTTCCACCAGACCGCATTTTACAGGTATTCGATAGAAACAAATCTGTTTCTAATCCTAGTTGGCTGTTGGAAATTAGAGGGATTTAAGAATAGTTGTGATTTGCCTTCTTTCAATAAGAGACTGTCAGAAACTCTTCCATACCTTTTTAGATTTTTATCTTTTTGAACATGGAGCGAAATGCAGGTGGTAAGCGAGCAAAGAGGGGTGTAGGACATGGAGGTAGAGGTACGAGAGAAGGTGCTCCTTCCAGTGCAGGCGACAACACGCAAGCCAGCGGATTGTCAGTTTCAGGACCGTCAGGCCTTTCATCGCTGGGTAAGTGCCCTGTGAATCTCAGTAACGAACAGCGTCGCCAATCTGTTCTTCAGTGGTTAATGTCCAGTTCAACTAAAATGGTGGTTCAAAGACTCCTTTTTCCGACACTATTTAATCTGTGGGTCAGACAGGTTTAAGGGTCATGCTGCGGTCCAGGACAGGCATAGTAAATGTCCAGTTCAACTAAAATGGTTGTTCAAAGACTCCTTTTTCCGGCACTTTTTAATCTGTCGGTCAGACAGGTTTAAGGGTCATACTGCGGTCCAGGACAGGTATAGTCAATATCCAGATCAACTAAAATGTTGGTTCAAAGACTCCATTTTCTGGCAATATTTAATCAGAGGGACAGACAGGTTGAAGGGTCATACTGCGTTCCAGGACAGGGATAGTCAATGTCTAGTTCAAGTAAAATGATGGTTCAAATAATACTGCCTTCTGGCACTTTTTAATTTGTGGGTAATGCAGGTTTAAGGGTCATGCTGTGGTACAGGACAGGGATAGTGAATAGTCTGTGACTATTTCTGTGACTCTTGTTGCCTAATTGTCTTGCCTAAGATGTAGCACGTATCCAGTTTACTGTTGTAGATGTTAATTTCAGCTTCTCCACCCCTGTCTGGGTGTAAGAATGAAGGTGTTGTTCCTCTCCCATAGACTTTAATGGTCATCGGCGATAATCTGCTACCGACTATCGGATATCGCCATGATAATTGCCGATATCGACTATCGAATCGATAACGATAGTTGACACAATCGCTTATCACTAATAACGTCGCCTCCTCAAATGGCCTCAGCAAACGGCAGGTGTCACGCATGAGCTGCCACTGGCTGACATCAAAGTTACACAGGGGAGTACACCTGTCCGCCTGGATCATCAAAAAAACATTAATGGCCTTTCCCTGTTCGTACAGTCGGTCTAACACGTGCTGGCTGGAATTCCAATGGGTGGACACATTGCATATCTGCGTGTGTGGGGGGAGGCCGTGCTGGCGCTGCCACTCGGGGAGGGTGTGCCTGGCTTTGTAGGAATGGATGAAGTGCATGCACGTTTTCTGGCCATTTTCAGAATCTTCTGAAGATCGGTGGAAGACTTCAGGAACCTTTTCACAACCAGATTGAACACGTGCGCCATGCAGGGTGCATGGTCCATCCCTCCTCACGCGGACACCATGTTCCTCCCATTGTCTGTCACCATGTTTCCGATTTTCAGTTGGCGCGGAGAAAGCCACACATCGATTTCTTGCTGCATGACGCGGAGCAGTTCCTCCCCTGTGTGACTTCGCTCGCCGAGGCAAGCCAGGTGTAGAACTGCATCACACCGCTGTGCCCTACACATGTGTTATGATCGAGCAGCACTTGTGGAGGCTGAGATGGTGGTGGGGGTGGAGAAGGAGGAGGCGGACATTGGCGCAGAAGCAGCAGTTTGACAACTTGGAGGAGAAAGCGCCGTTTACTTTCCAAGTTGTGGGTGTGGCTGGGCAGAAGGCACAATAACCCAGTGGGCCGTAAAGGACATGTACTAGCCCTGACCGTAGTTACAGCTCCACACGTCCGCGCTGCCGTGCACCTTGGAACAAACGGATAAGCTCAAGGACTGGCCCACCTTCTGTTCTACATATTTGTGAAGGGCTGGTACTGCCTTTTTGGAAAAGAAGTTACATCTTGGAATTCTCCATCTCGGCTCGGCACAGGCCATTAGTTCTCTGAACCGTGCAGAGTCCACCATTTGGAAAGGGAGGGACTGCAGTACCAAAATCTTGGACAGGAGTAAGGTCAGCTTCTGCACATTAGGATGGTTGGACACATACTGTTGTCTATTTGCAATCGCCTCGTTGAACGACTGCTGCTGCCATCTGGACCGGGAGATGATGGAAAAGAGAAACAGCTCCCTTCTGCAGAGGTGGTGGAGCCTTGACTGGCTGCAATGGCATGCGTGCCACTGGGCGCTGCTGCTGCTGTTGCTGTGGCGGCAGGATGGAACACCACATCTGAGACACGTTTCTCCCAGGCCACCGGATGGTGACGCTGCATGTGTTGACGCAGGGCCGTGGTGCCAACGTTAGCTCCCTGGCCACGCTTCACGTTCTGCCTACAGATTCTACATTTACCCATATTCGACTCCTCCGGTGTCTTAGCAAAGAACTGCCACACCACCGAGTAGCTGATTTTACCGCTAACGCTCCACACTGAGTGACTACTACCGCCGCTGCTTCACTGAACCCCTGTGCCGCTTCTTTCTCGGACCTGCGAAGCGGGTTTTCTACCCCGGGGCCGTTTGACTCCCGACCTCGCACTGCTGCTACCCTGCTGACTCACGGCCACATTACCCACTTGCTGGCTGCGCCACTGCCTGACGCGCAAGCTAACGCCTTCTTCTCCTGACGATGATGAAGCCCTTGCTTCACCCGGCTCTGAAGTGCGGTCGGCTACATCATCATTGATTATTGTTTGATCTTCACTGCTGTCCTCCTCACCGGTCTTGGTATGCAGAGGCTGACCCCTATGCCACTCTCCACATCCATACTTTACCGCCTACTGCAAGAAGCAGAGGATATTGGCCCCATTTCTTCGCTGCCAAGTAGCTGCTGACTGTCCTCCTCAAATTGTTCATCCTCGCTGTATAGTGGTGCGGAGCCCAGACCACATACTAGTTCTCTGGCTGAGGGAACCAGACGGGACAGAGGCGGGTTGAGGACAGGTGAGAGTCGCTGAGGTGTTCCCGGGCCATGCCAACTAAGGGTTGTGTCTGACGTTCCCACCGACTCTTGGCTGGGGTTAAAAGTAAAAAATAGAACCGGCCTCTAATAAAGAGGTTCAGAAGACAGCAAAATTAGAAAAAGATTATAAACATTTATTGAAGTATCAAAAACATCTTTAGACAAAACAGAAGATAACCCTTTTGTTGAACGCATTGTGTTGTGCGGGCGTTACATAGATTAAGTCATTGTCATATGGAATTCTGATGAGACGTCCGCACAACACTTTGTGTCATATCTTAACAATAATGCTTTTGGTTTGTTTTTTACATTTCAATATCATGTTACCGATATGAATTTTTTGGATCTTTCCTTATTTGGTAGTTCTGAGGACAAAGGGGTTTATACATCCACATATAGAAAATCTACTTCTAGCAATAGTATTCTCCATGGTAGCTCATGTCATCCAATGCATACGTTAAAAGCTATACCATATGGAGAACTTGTCAGAGCCAAGCGCAATTGCTCCTCTAAATCGAGCTTTAAATCCGAACGTAAAAATATTAACAGATGGCAAAAAAGAGGGTATCCTAAATGGTCTCTGGATAGAGCAGTTAAAAAAATTGAAGAAAGAGAGAGATCAGATCTGTTATATGGCACAAAACAATATAAAAAAGAAGCTGAAAGTCCAATATTTGTTACTACTTATAATAGAGAATTTAATTGTATTAAAAAAATTATTACAAAATACCTTCCGGTTTTGTTCCAGGATGACCCCTTAAGATCGTTACTGGCTGTAAATTTGTCTCTAGAAAATCTCCAACTCTACAATCCATTCTTGCACCTAGTCTAATCAAAACTAGTAGAAAACAGATGACCTGGCTCAATATAGAAGGCTTTTTCCATTGCGGCATGTCTGGATGCTCTTGCTGTAAGTATGCTATACAAAGTTTAAAAAGTACAAGTGTAGTATACCAGAGCGCAATTCCTGTGGCTGGGCTTAGGATGGCACCTGTCCACAACTGGTATTGTATATGTGATATGTCATGCAATTTACTATATACTGTTTTATGTATTTATCTGGCAGGCAGAGAATGGGTTACAAGCCTCAGAAACACTACAACACTACGCCGCAGTGACACCTACAGGTTTTACAGGGAACTGTAGGCAGTGTAGGCCTTTCCAGTTTATTCTAGAAAATGCTAGAAAGTGGGTGGAGCAGGCTCCACACACAAACCTAGCTGTAACAGGAAGTAGAAGTCAGTGTGAGTTGAGCTGTTGCTCAGAGTGTGCAGGGCAGCTGCTGCTTGCTGTTCTGTGAGCAGCCTGATATTCCAGAGAAGCCTGGCTGATATTTAAGAAGGGGAAAGAGGAGATAAAGGAGAAGGAGGAGGGACATGAGGGAGAGAGATCTGAAGGAGCATCTACAGAAAATACAAGGTACTTCATTACTGTCAGTGGGAATCCTAAGGATCAGGAGCCCTAAGTAAAAGGACTTGAGTGTATGGGTAGCAGAGATAACTGAGGCCTCTGTACCATCTCTTACTGCAGATTCAGGGGGTTGGATTTACTTGGACCCCTGGATTACCTCTAGGAAACCGAAAGTTGTGGCTTAAGGCCCGGGCCTAGTATCCTCAAGGCAGAAACTCCCTATCAGACAGGGAGGGAAAGGACTTTGCTCCATTGGGGAAAAGGATCACAGGATCATAGTGCCCACCGGCGTCCCACACGTAGTGACAGACAGTAACCCATTCAAGGCCAACCAGCTTTAACAACTGTATGCAACTGGACTGTTCAAGTGCCTTTGAGTTCTTCAGTAAAAGAGTTGATTGATTTTATACTGCCTCCCTCCTTGTCTCCCTGTTGTCTGGTCCCACTGCACCACACCGTCATCAAGGGCCATATTGCCGGACAGCAGTATTTGGGGTTGGCCCCGGGGGGAACTACAGGTCCGTACCACCGACCACCTTACACGGCGGTGCAACCCCCCCTCCCCCCGAAAACCTTTACAGCGGCCCACAGAAGAGAGAGAGAACCCAGGGAAGCGCCAGAGAGTAACCTGTTCCTGTGGAAGCCCTCGTGCCCACCTGTGACCGTGACAAGTCTAAAAGCCATCCTGCAGGTACAGCACACTCTCACTCTGCAGCTCTCAGTGTGTCCCCTCATTCCAGAGCTAAGCGCTATACAGGAGAGGCCAAGACACCATAACCCTCTCCTCATCACCATCACTCCCACTCTCTCCTTCCACCACCCCGGCTCGCTGCACAAGGTTTAATAGATGGCAATGAATTTAATATTAAACAATTTTTGAATTGTGAATCCAGTAATGTAGTATATTGCATTGAATGCGTATCATGTCATTTGAGGTACGTTGGTTGCACTACTAGGCGCTTGAAAGATAGAGTACGGGAACATGTATATGGGGCGTCTTGTGCTGATATAAGAAGTGTCTCCAACGTATCCAAACATTTCTTTTATACATATCATGGAAATGTATCCGATTAGAAAGTATTTAGTATTAAATCTGTATCTATTGGAATCAGAGGAGGTGATCATAAAAGATCTTTCTTGAATAGAGAAGGTTATTGGATTCTCATGTTAAATACTGCAAACCCCTCTGGTCTAAACTATAGAACAGATCTTATTTTAAATTATTAAAGTTGTGTATTGTTTGTTTCCCTGCCCCCTTCCTGTGTCGGTGTTTTCTATAAAAGGAAGTTGAGACAGGTTAGTCTTTGTTATGAGTAAGAATCGTTAGATTTGAAACGCATCAACAAGATGCAGGTTGATACGTTTTTATCCTGTGGCATTTTTTGTCTAAGGATGTTTTTGATACTTCAATAAATGTTTATACTCTTTTTCTAATTTTGCTGCCTTCTGAACCTCTTTATTTGAGGCTGATTCTATATTGTCCTTTTGCTGTCTATTCTAAAGCAGTTTGAGAATCTGCAGGAACCGCGCCCAAATCCTCAGGTGAACTGAATTGTTTGTTGGTGTGGATCTTGGCTGGGGTTGTCAAATGTCATCTGGGAGGAAGTGGAGGACCTAGTTAAACAATCAAGAGCCCTTGGGTTGCTAGTCAACACACGGCCGCTAGATGACACTGGCAGTTCTGGCCTCACCGAGTGACCCATGCTGCGACGTCCCATTACTGTGCTGCTACCCGTGCCTGCTCCAGGAATGTTTGTGCCACTGCCACGCGCATGTGAAGAGCCTGCCACCTCTCTGTCTGACATACTGTTTGTTCAAAAATGTACAGACTCTGTTTAATGAAGATATCTGTATATGCTAAATACACACCCTGTATTTGACTCCAAATGAACCCACTTACAGGCTTGGGTAACCCTTGGATATAAATTGCGCAAAAGAAATGAGCAGCAAAAAATTAACTGGTATGTGGCGTGTTAAAACGCTGTTTCTTTTACTGAATACAATAGCAGAAACACGCTTAATTAACCTTCGGATATAAATTATGCTACAGGAAAAATTGTCTTTGGCGTTGAAAAACACAGTTTATTTTACTGACTACAATAGCACTAACACACTTAATTAACTCTTGGATATAAATTGCGCTACAGAGATGAGCAGCAAAATATTAACTGGTATGTGGCTTGTAAAAACGCCGTTTCTTTTACTGAATACAAAAGCAGAAACACGCTTAATTAATCTTTGGATATAAATTATGCTACAGGAATCAACAGGAAAAATTTTGTCTTTGGTGTTGAAAAACACAGTGTCTTTTACTGACTACAAAAGCAAAAGCACGCTTAATTAACCTTCGGATATAAATTATGCTACAGAAAAAATTTCATCTTTAACGTTAAAAAACACCTTTTATTTTACTGACTACAATAGCACAAACACGCTTAATTAACCTTTGGATATAAATTGTGCAAAAGAAATGAGCAGCAAATAATTAACTGGTATGTGGCGTGTTAAAACGCCATTTCTTTTACTGAATACAAAAGCACAAACAGGCTTAATTAACCTTCAGATATAAATTATGCTGCAGGAAAAATTTCGTCTTTGGGTTGAAAACCACTGTTTCTTTTACTGACGTCAAAAGCAGAAACACGCTTAATTAATCTTCGGATATAAATTATGCTACAGGAATCAACAGGAAAAATTTCGTCTTTGGTGTTGAAAAACACCGTTTCTTTTACTGACTACAATAGCACAAACACGCCAAATTAACCCTTGGATATAAATTGCGCAAAAGAAATGAGCAGAAAAAATTGACTGGTATGTGGCTTGTAAAAACGCTGTTTCTTTTACTGAATACAAAAGCAAAAACAGGTTTAGACAACCCTTGTATATTCAACGTGCTCCACAACTGACCAGATGGCATTAAAATATATATGCAGCAGAATTCGACCCACACTGGACTTTAATTCCAATACCCCACAAAATCAAAATTTGAACGGAATTGGAGCAGTCTCTGATAAAAGCTGTGACACCCCCCCAAAAATCGCTGTTAAAAACAAATTTCTTTTGTGTAAGATCTCAGCTACTGCAGCTGCAGCAGCTACAGCACGTCACAGACAGAGGAGTGTGAGCAGCCAGCGTCGCGTCCGGACTTAAATAGTGCGGTGACGTCACTGAATCCTGCCGGTCTCTGTTTGGCTTCATCTCTGCACATGTGATTGAGGATGTTCCTTTCTTCCTCCTAGAGACGATTCAGAGACTAATGGCAACATCTATGAATTTACATGCGCCATTTTTGTAACTTGGCGCCGACACACTGTTTCTAAATCGATATTGTTGAGTGTATAATATGACAGTATAAATGAAAGTGTTATGCACAAAACATTTTTGGCACATAACAGTTAAAATTAGTGCATAGAGTGCTATGCGACAAACTTTGTATGGCAGTTTCGTACCACACTTTGGCAAATTAAAATGTGTTGCCAGGTGCACATTGTGCCAAGTTTATCTGTAAGCTTTTTCATACTTCTATAAAACTGGCATTATACCGCAAACAAATGGTGAAGGCAAATTCATAGATGTCACCCTAAATATCTAAGACTTAAAATGAAGCAAAGTTAAACAAAGCTGAGGTTAAAAGCCAGGAGGGTACACAACATGCACATCAGAGAGCAGAACAGTAACCAGAAAACAGGCCAGAGTAGGAAACCAGGGAAGAATATAAGCAGGACACAGATGACAATAGAAAATGGAGCCAGGACACTGAACACAATCACATGCAAAGAAAAAACTGACAGTCAGGTTGAAATAACCTGCCTCAGTCATTGATTGGGTGCAGGTTCAGGGCTCTGATAGATTCTGTTCCTAACCTCAGACTGAGGCTAGGTAAGGAGGCATGACAGCCTGAAAGAGGCAGGGAGTTAACTCCTTACAACACCACATCAGTAGAACATTGATAACTGTAGCTCTGCACATACTGTATTACCATCTTTAATTTGTGCTCTGTCCTAGTTGTAGTACTAAAACATATGACTTGACAACAAGCAGTTAACTCTGCAAGTAGTGAGTGGAAAGATAAGTCCCAATTAGAGATGGGCGAATTTCTCAAAAATTCGATTCGGTCACTTCGACGAATTTTCGACAAAATTCGAGTTTCGTTCCGAATTCTTCGGCACGACATCGCGTTAAAGCAATATTTCCAGCTACACAGAGACTGCAGGGTGCTCGTAGACGTTGTGCCATGCTTAAATATGCAGAGGGAGCTTGGTTTGTTTCTTCATACAATGTTGTGTATTTGTATGACACGGCTAGTTGACTGCCGCCGCTCTTAAATGCGTCACTATAAATTCCCTTGGCACTTAAGATAGCCAAACTGACCAAAACTCAAGCGGGAATTGAGCCTGATAAAGTCATGCCAGCGAAAGCCTGCGAAAAAAAACAGCTGAGTGCTCTGGTGGCAACATTAGTGACTGAGTTGTGGAGGTGACCGGCGGCAGCCACAGCTGCATGAGGTCAGGCAGTGGCACCATGACATTTCTGGAGGTGGCCAAACCACGAGGAAGCCACAGACTGGCACAATGACTGTGAGCGGAGGTCACGGCGGCGGCGGTGTGAGGTCAAGGCAGTGGCACATATGACATTCTGGAGGCGCAAAACAGTATTAGGCCACAGAGTGGGCCACAATGACACAGTGTGGAGGTCACGACAGCAGCAGGCATGAGATCAGGCAGTGGCACAATGACATTTGGAGGGTAAACAGTATTAGCCACCTAGAGTGGCACAATCACACAGAGTGGAGGTCACAAGCTGGGCTGCTGTATGAGACAGGCAGTGGCACAAATGGAAATATTCTGGAGGCGGCAAAAAAAACTGTATTAGGCCACAGAGTGGCACAATTCACAACAGTGTGGAGGTCACGGCGGCACGCAGCATGAGATCAGGCAGTGGCAATGACTTTCGGAGTCTGAAAACAGTTTTAGGCCACAGAGTGACAATCACACAGTGTGGGTCACGGGGGCAGCAGTATCTGAGGTCAGGCAGTGGCACAATTGACATTCTGGAGCGGCACAACAGTCTTAGGCCACAGAGTGGCACAATGATACAGTGTGCGAGGTCACGACTGTAGCGCATGAGATCACGGCATTGCACAATGACATTCTGGAGGGGCAAAAACTGTATTGGGCCTCAGAGTGGCACAATCACACAGTGTGGAGGTCACGGCGGCAAAGTATGTGGTCAGGCAGTGGCACAATGACATTCTGGAGGCGGCTATACAGTATTAGGCCACAGAGTGGCACAATGATACAGTGTGGGGTCACTGACGCAGCAGCATGATATCAGGCAGTGGCACAATCGACATTCTGGAGGTGGCAAACCAGTATTCGGCAAGAGTGGCTATAATACTGAGAGAGTGGAGGTACGGCGGCAGCAGATGAGGTCAGGCCCAGTGGCACAATGACACAGTGTGGAGGACATGGCAGGAGCCCACAGCAGCAGCTTGAGGTTCAGACTGTGGCACAATGACACAGTGTGAATGTCACGGCAACAGCCAGCATCAGCATGAGGTCATAAGGAGTGGCACAATGACAGAGTGTTGAGGTGGGTGGCAATACCTGTCCCTGGTAAGATGGTGGTAGGCAGATGAGAAATGTCAGCAGCTGTGTGGCATAGGTGGGTGGCGGCATCAGATGTGGCTGAGGCAGGTAGTTTGAACCAGACTGACGCCCTAAGGCATTGGTGTGTGAATTCTGGCCGATCCACGCCCGGTTCATATTGACAAAGGTCGTCGTTCAACATTTCCGTGGACAAGCGGGTTCTCCTTGGGGTAACGATGGCCCCGCCGCACTGAAAACACCCGCTCTGATGCCACACTATGGCCGGGCAGGACAGCTTCTCACTGCAAATCGGCAAGTTGCTGGCCACACATCCAGTTTGGTGCCAGTAGTCAGCGGATCTTCTAACTGAGGTGGCAGAGTGCTGTCCAAGTAGGCCCCAACTGTTGGTTCAGGGTCTGCTCCAGGTCCTGCTGCTGCTGGTGGCGACTGCCCTCCTCACTAGGCGGGTGAAGGAAGTGCTCAATCAGTGACTCCAGACTTAGGTTACTACTGATGGAGATGGTATGCTCCTACCCCCCACCTTCCCCCCGAAGCCGCGGCTGTTAGTACGTGTGCGCTGAGAAAACCCGGTCAGACCTGCAGAGGAGGGACGATGCCGCACATATGGCGAGCCAACTGATTACGGAGGATTTCCCTTATAGTATTTGAGTTTGTCTCCCTCTCAATAGCTGGAAAAGGGCTCCCATTTTGCGACCCGGTACGAGGGTCCAAGGGGTGGGGAGCCCGAAGTCATCGCTCTGCCGGATGCTGACTATTCGGCTGTCACTAACCAGGCAGTTAAGCATGCTGCGGGCCATCTGCTCAAGTGACTTCGAGGGGCTCCCTGCCTCCATTTCCAATGTTACTGCCACGTGCTTGGGGGTCATCTGCCTCATCTTCCTCATCTCCATCCACCTCTCCAGACTGCTCCTGCTCCTCCTCTCTGTCTCCTGGGTAGAAAATTCCACTTCATTTCACCAGACAATTGCTTCTGTCCAATGTTCCTCCTACTTTCCTCCTCCATTTCGTCCCCCCCCGGACTATGGGCACGAGATGTAGTCACCATGTCTCAGTCCTGCCCAGACAGATTTTTCGCATCTGTTTCAGGACATGAAGCAGTGGAAAGATGTTAATTCATCCCGTAGTCTGGCGACTGACAAATAACGTCGCCTTCCTCGAATGGCCTCAACAAAACGGCAGGTGTCACGCATGAGCTGCCACTGGCTGACATCAAAGTTACACAGGGATTACTTCTGTCTGCCTGGATCATCAAAAAAAATCGTTATGGCCTTTCTTGTTCTACAAGTCGGTCCAACATGTCAGGCTGGAACTCCAGGGGTGGACACATCGCATATCAGAGTGTGTTGGGGGGAGGCCGTTCTTGCCTGCCTCAACTCGAGGAGGGTGTTCCTGGTTTGTATTTTTACGAATGGATTAAAAGTGTCATGCCAGTTTCTGGCCAATTTTCGAATGTTCTGAAGATCGGTGGAAGACTTCAGGAACCTTTCACAACCTGATTGATCACATGCGCCATCAGGGCGCATGGTACCATTCCCTTCCTCGGTGCAGCGCAGGACACCATGTTCCTCCCATTGTCCCTCACCATGGTTCTCCGCTTGGCAGTTGGCGCGGGAAGGAAACAATCGATTTATTGCTGCATGACAGCGGAGCAGTTCCTCCCCTGTGGGTTTCGTTCGCCGAGGCAAGCCAGTGATTGAACTGCGTGACACCGCTGTGCCCATTACCACATGTGGTATTCGCTGGAGCAGTACGTGGAGGCTGAGATGGTGTGGTGGTGAGGAGGAGGAGGCGGACATTGGTTTGCCGCCAGGTGCAGCAGTTTGACAAACGTGGAGGAGAAGCGGCGTCTCCTGTCCAAGTTGTTGGTGTGCCTGGGCTGGAAGCACATTCACCCAGTGGGCCGTAAAGGACATGTACTGGCCCTGACAGTCCGCACTGACAGTCCGTTACAGCTCCAGACGTCCGCACTGCCGTGCACCTTGGAACAAACCGATAGGCTCAAGGAATGACCCACCATCTGTTGTAACATATTTATGAAGTGCTGGTACTGCCTTTTATGGAAAAGGAAATTATGCTTGGAACTTCCATCTACGGGCTCGGGGACACAAGCCATTTAGTTCTCTGAACGGTGCAGGAGTCCACATTTGGAAAGGGAGGGACTGCAGTACCAACAAATTGGACAGGAGCACGGGTCAGCTGCTGCACCTTAGGATGGTGGACGCATACTGTTGTCTCTTTGTCAATCGGCCTCGCTGAACGCTGTGCGCATGCGTAGCGAGGGCAGGAGCATCTGGACCGGGAGATGATGTTAAAAGAGAAACAGCTCCCTTCTGCAGAGGTGGTGGAGCCTTGTCGGGGCTGCAATAGCATGCGTGCCACTGGGCGCTGCCTGCTGCTGTTGCTGCGGCGGCAGGATGGACCACAACATCTGAGCCACGTTTCTCCCAGGCCACCGGATGGTGCGCTGCATGTGTTTGACGCAGGCCGCCCCCCCCCCCCCCCCCCCCCCCCCCCCCCCCCCCCCCCCCCCCCCCCCCCCCCCCCCCCCTGGTGCCAAACATTAAGCTCCCTGGCCAGCTTCACTTCTGCCCACAGATTCTCCATATACCCATATTCTTTTTATTTTTTTTTTTTATATTTTTTTCTTTTTTATTTTTTTTTTTTGGCTTTTTTTTTTGGCTATTTTTTTTTTTTAATTTTTTTTTTATTTTTTTTTTTTTTTTTTTTTTTCTTTTTTTATTTTTTTTTTTTTTTTTTTCTTTTTTTTTTTTTTTTTTTTTTTTTTTTTCTTTCTTTTTTTTTTTTATTTTTTTTTTTTTTTTTGTTTTTTTCTTTTTTTCTTTTTTTGTTTTTTTTTTTTATTTTTTTCTTTTTTTTTTTTTTTATCTAAATTAGGTCTCGGTGTCTTAGCAAAGAACTGCCACACGCCGCAGTATCGGATTTTACCGCCAACGCTCCCATGAGTGATACTGCCGCCGCTGCCCTCACTGAGCCCCAGTGCCGCTATTTCTTGACTGCGAAGTGGTTTTTTACCCCATGGCCGCGTTGGCTCCCTGACCTCACACTGCTTGCTATCCTGTGGACTCACGCCAACGACCCACTTGCTGGTCTGAGGCTGCTGCCTGACGCGCAAGCTGACGCCCTCTTCTCCTGACGATGATGAAGGCCTTGCCTCACCCGGCTCCCAGTGCGGTCGGCTTACATCATCATCTATTTGTGTTTCATCGTCACTGCTGTCCTCCATCACGGTCTTGGTATGCGAGGGTCTGACCCCCCCAACCCTACAACATGACCTCCCATTGCCCACTCTCACATCTATACTTTGCCGCCTACTGCAAAGAACGCAGGCGATATTGGGCCCCAATTTCTTCGCTCCCCCAAGTAGCTGCTACTGCCCTCCTCAAAATTGTTCATCCTCGCTATATAATGGCGCTGAGCCCAGACCACATCGTAGATCTCTGGTGAGGGAACCGGATGGGACAGAGGCGGGCGGAGGACAGGATAAGGGCCGCGACCCGCTTCCGGGGCATGCCAAACTAATGTTGTGTCATGAGGTTCCCACCGAATCTTGGCTGGGGTTGTCAGATGTCATCTGGGAGGAAGAGGATGACCTAGTCAACCAAATCAAGTACCTTGGATTGTGAACAACACACGGTCGCTAGACTGACAGCGGCAGTTGTGGCCTCACGAGTGACCCCTGCTGCGTCGTCCCTTGCTGTGCTGCGACCTGGGCCTGTTCAGGAATGTTGTGGCCACTGCCACTCGCAGGTGCAGAGCCTGCCACCTCTCTGTCTGCACATACTGTTGTTCTAAAATGTACATGACCTGTTTGCATGCTGATATCTGGTATATGATAAATATACACTGTTTTGACTCCAATATGAACCAGTAACAAGCTTGGGTAACCCTGGATATAAATTGCGCTCACAAAAGGCCAGGAAAGAATTTACTTGTATGTGTCGTTGAAAAAACACTGTGTGTTTTTACTAAATGTAAAAACACATACAGGCTTAATTACCTTCGGCATAAATTAGGCTACAGGAAAAATGTGTATCTATTGGCGTTGAAAAGACGGTTTATTTTTGTTCAGCCCACAGTAAAACAACGCTTAATTAAGCCCTGGTTGTTAAAATTGCGCCAACTGAATTGAGCCGCATACACTAGTAGCTTTGTAGCATGTTACAATTGCGTGTTTTCTACGCCCACAACAAGAAGATACTGTTGTTAATTCTACCTTTGCTTGTGAATTAGGGCTACATGAAATATTTATATATTTTTGGCGTTTAAAAGATGGTTTATCTTTTGTCAAGCACACCAGCACAACAACGCTTAAATAACCCTGGATGTAAATTGCGCCTCAAAGAATTGAGCCGCCACAAAACAAGAAGCTTTGTAAGCATGTATACAATTGCGATGTTTTCTACGCCACACAACAAGAGCTACAGTTGTGATTAAGCTTTGCTTGTGAAATTAGGCTACCTGAAAAATTTTATATATTTTGGCGTTGAAAAAAGACAGTTTATTTTTGTCAGCACACCAGCCAAAACAACGCTTAATTAACCCTGGATGTTAAATTGCGCCAAAGAATTGAGCCGCACAACTAGTCAGCTTTGTGGCGTGTTAACAATTGCAGGTTTTCTACGCCACACAACAAAGATACAGGGGTAATTAACCTTTGCTTGTGAATTAGGTACAGAAAAATTATATATTTTGTCGTTGAAAATAGACGGTTTATTTTTGTCAGCACACCAGCAAAACAACGCTTAATTAACCCTGGTATGTAAATTGCGCCAAGAATTGAGCCGCATAAACTAGTAGTTTGTAGCGTAGTTGACACTTGCGTGTTTTTCTACGCCACCAACAAGAGGATACAGTTGTATTAAACCTTTGTCTTGTGAATTTTTTTCTCTTTACGCTACCATGAAACCTTATATATTTTTGCCGTTGAAAAAGACGGTTTATTTTGTCAGCAACCAGCATAACAACGCTTAATTATACCCCTGGATGTAAATTGCGCAAAGAACTTGAGCCGCACAAACTAGTAGCTTTGTAGCGTGATCCAATTGTGTTTTCTACACACACCACAGAGATACGGTTTGTAATTAACCTTTGCTTGTGACAATTAGGCTACATGAAAAATTTACTATATTTTGCCGTTGAAAAAGCGGTTTATTTTGCAGCACACCAGCAAACCAACGCTTAATTAACCCCGGTGTAAATCAGCGCCAAAGAATTGAGCCCGCACAAACTAGTAGCTTTGTAAGCGTGTTACAATTGCGTGTTTTCACGCCACACAAACAAGAGATACAGTTGTAATTAACCTTTGCTTGTTGAATTAGGCTACAGGAAAAATTTATATATTGGCGTTGAAAAAGACGGTTTATTTTTGGCAGCAACACCAGCAAAACACGCTCTAATGTAACCCTGGATGTAAATTGCGCCAAAGTCAGAGCGCACCAAACTAGTCGCTTTTTAGCTGTGTTACAAATTGCGTGTTTTCTACGCCACACAACAAGTGATACAGCTGTAAATTAGCCTTTGCTTGTGAATTAGGCTACATGAAAAATTTATATATTTTTGGCGTTGAAAAAAGGCGACGGTTTATTTTTGTCAGCACACCCAGCAAAACACGCTTTAAAAATTAACCGTGGATGTAAATTGCGCCAAAAGTATTGAGCGCAAAACTAGTAGATTTGTAGGAGGTTTACAATTGCGTGTTTTCTACGCCACACAAAAGAGGATACAGTTGAATTTAACCTTTGCTTGTGAATTGGCTACAGGGAAACAATGTATATATTTTGGCGTTGAAAAAGACGGTTTCTTGGGGTCAGCCACACAGCTAAACAATGCTTAAAATTAACCCATGGATGTAAATTGCGCCAAAGGAATTGAGCCCCACAAAATAGTAGCTTTATATCGTGTTTCAATGCATGTTTTCTACGCCACCAACAAAGAGATACAGTTGTAATTAACCTTTGCTTGTGAATTAGGATACAGGAAAAAATTTATATATTTTGGCGATGAAAAAGACGGTTTCTTGGGTCAGCACACCAGCAAAACAACGTTAATTACCTGGATGTAAATTGCGGCAATAGATCTGAGCTGCCAAAAATGAAGTGGTATTTGTATTGTAAAAAAACGCTGTTTCTTTAAATGAATACAACAGGAAACTGGCTTAGATCCCACTTGGATATTGAATGTATAATGTGCCGCTGCAGTGGGACGACACTGGATTCATGTTCCAATACCCAAAAATTAGAAATAGAAACATTAAGAGAACAGTCTCTGAGGACAATCTGAGACACTCCTCAGAACTCGCTATATAAAATCCATTCTTCAGTAAGAGCTATCAGTACGCCGGCAGCTCTTTCCCTGATGGGAGCACAGTGAGACGGAGTGAGAGCTTCCGGCGACGCACCCGGACTTATATAGTCGGGGGAAGTCACAGAATCCCGCCGTTCTCTGATTGGCTTACCTTGCACATGTCATGCAGGCTATGCCTTCTTCCTCCCAGAGTGCTTTGCCCCATGTAGCGCATGTGCTCGCGGCCATTTTATCAATCAAAAGACACTTTCGTTTTACCGAAGTACCCCAAAGTTGACTTCGTTCACGAACCGAAGTTTCTGAAATTCTAAACGATTCCACTTCGTTAGAATCGATTCGCCCATCTTTAGTCCCAATATTTTTGAACCTCTAATTGACTGATGGATTTTTGATTAGCTGACTTTTTATAAAACTTGAAGAAGAGCAGCAGGGAGAAGTTGTGTGTTGCTATTAAATGTTGTTGATCCAGTCAAGCTTTGAACTTAGACTTTATATTATCATTCGACATTAACCATTTGTGCTGGACTCACATATACCAAGTGCTGTAATCTTCCTGTATGTACTTCCTAAAAGCTAAAACACCTGCTTTATTGTCATTATTATGTTCTAATACCATCTACCGGGCCAAAAGCAGCTTTCATTCATGCAGACTGTCTCTTCCTGATCAGGCTGTGGATGGTTCTATGGTTGTGATTAGCATATCAGCTCAGTATTCAAAGGTCTGCTAATTACTCTGATATGAAAGCAGGAGATGTTTATCTAAAGTCCAGAGAAGCTTTATAGCTAAAGTAAACAAAAGTCATTGTCTCCTTTGTTTGTTAGATCAGATAACACTCAAGCTCTCAAGCTTCCAGCAGTTCTGTGTGCCCACCTGTGTGATTTTGTCATTCCTATCAGATAAGACAAACAGCATGGAGATCAGGGCAGAGCAGGTCAATAATTTAGAGAAACTGCAGTGACTCAGAGCTGATAAAATCACTTTTATCTCCTCAACAAAGGAAAATAAACAAAAGCAATATATTTTGAAAACATCTTCATTTACTTTTCTCAGTTTAGATTTTTACAGCAAAATGTAAACTGACATGCAGAGAAGAGCTGTGTAGTCCAGGCTGCTTCCAATATTTTTGCTGGTAATCTAGGCTACTGCCCATGACACTCAACCAAAGGAAGATAGCCAATATTAAACCCAAGAATGCAGGGAACTTGACTGGTCAAGAGATGCACAGGACACTTCTCTGGTAATTGACATGCAGTGCAAGAGAGATTAAAACTATTTTTTCTAGGAGAAGTGTACTGTTGGTGCAAAAATGTCTCTTGATTTTCCTACCAGATACAGAGTTATAGTATCTCATAGGGCATAAAACTTAGATAGCTGGAATCAATATATTTTGTGTCTGGCCATCTTTATGCATATTCATATGGAGTGGAAGTACACTGGACCTCTCGGAGATTTTTTTTATTGCATAAACTATCCCTGCATTAAAAAAAAATTATAATATTAATTTCAATAGGCAAAGTACTGCACACACTCAAACAAACAGTAGTAATAATAATAATAATAATAATAATAATAATAATAATAATAATAATAATAATAAATATTATTATTATTATTAATATTATTATTATACATGTTGTGCTTTGGATTCAGGTCAATGTCAAATTTGACTCAAATCCAAGCATTTACATTTGAGTCAACCCAAATGGAATTTTGGCAAAAATCTGCAAAAAAAATTGGTTTTAACTGTAATCCTAACTGTAAGATAAGTTACAGGTTAAGATTGAGGCTTTTACTGATCACTAATAACAAAAAATTAACAAAAAGAGGACTTTATGCCATTTAAAAATACAAATTGTAATACTAAGGGCGACATGTATGATTCTCGTCGAGTCGGAGAGCACCGTTTCGCCCGATTTTTAGTGAAAGCTGCGCCTGATTTATGTCGGCGCCGGGGCGGGCTCATTCATACATGCGGGGAAAAGTCCATCGTGCCTCGCCAGTGTGTGAGGCACAGTGCGGGACTTAGGCGCAGTGCGGGGCTGCGCCTAAGATTCGCCGCCTGAGGAGGTGCGCTCATGCATGCGGGGAAAAGTCCACCATGCCTCGCCAGTGTGTGGGGCGCAGTGCGGGACTTAGGCGCTGTGCGGGACTGCGCTGAACATGTATTCCGACTCAAGCCAGGCTGGAAAACAACGAAAAAAGGATGTCGGCGGCTTGAAATAAAAAATCGCTTTAAAAAGGCGTTAAAAGAACATTCTCTGAAAAAGAGCTCAAACCTACAAAAAAAATACATTAGCATAAAATTAACTTTCCAAAAATCAAGAACGGCGCTACATCGCAGGAATTTGGCATATTGAAAATTACCGGGAAAATACACGTAATTCAAATTCTGTAAGCTATTCTCATTGGTGGGCAGAAACCAGCCAATCAGAAAAGGAGCGACAGGGACCCATAATAACCTATGGAGAAGTTTTGACCAATCAAAATCAAAGGCGGGACAGTTCAAAATACAGTAAAATTGCAGAAAAGAGCTGATTGGTTGAACTAGCGGGGGCTTGGCTATCTCGGCCAATCAGAGCGCGAGCTACTTGTCCCATTGTAGTCAATGGAGATATCGGGGCAATGAAATCTCGGCTCTCAGCGCCGTGCGGCATGGAGTCTGATTAAAAAAATCATTTTTATTAGGTGTAAAATATTATATGAAAAAGAGCTGAAACCTTCTATAAACATAAATCAAAATAATCCCGAACAACGCGTTTGTCACCGTCGCCGGCGCTACATCAGGAGTTGCGATATAGAGAATTGCCGGGAAATACAGTAATTCAAATTGTTTAAGCTCTTCTCATTGGTCGGCAGAAACCAGCCAATCAGAATAGGAGCGACAGTGACCCATTATAAGCTATGGAGAAGTATGGACCAATCAAATGAAAAGGCAGACAGTTCAAAATACAGTAAAAAAGGCAGAAAAGAGCTGAGTGGTTGAGCCCAGGCGACAGATATGAATCCACCAATCATATGTAGTGCGTCTATTTTGAATGGAGAAAGAAGGGCATGATAGAAGGACGCCCTAAAAGTTATTACTGTCTATGGGCAATATTCTAGGACTGTGATTGGTTGGGGAGAAGAGGGGCTGGTCCAGCTTATTTAAACACAAACCTCTATGATATTATGACTAGAGGCAAATCTCCACAGACGCCCAAGAAATATGCCTTATGTATTATACCATTGTGGAAGGGCACAAGAAGTTAAAATATAACTTTTATTTAGGTTAAATTAAAATACTCTTATAAAATATAAATCATATAGCGCTACATATGTTAATAGACCGTGAAGAACATTTACATAGGGACGGCTAGGAAACCAGGATGGGAAGAACCTGGGGAAGGTACTGACCCTATACACCCTCAAAAGATCCTATTTACATCCTATCCTGATATACGGGAGTAATCTCGTCCCAATAAGGACGGCCCCGGCTGGAACCTGCCCCTAATGTAACTTACCCTAAGTAACCCTCAATTCAATTATTTAATAATAGGGTAAGGAAAAAATAAGCCTTACTTCGTTATCGTCCCAACATGTTTCGGCGCCTACACAGACCTCCTCAGGGGACAGTAATTGGTAGGCTAGAAAAATAGAAATAAATTATAGCAGTGCTCAAAAGGATATTATAAAGAACAACCATAATAAAAGTAAAGTTAGCTTTGTCTTACCTATAGGAGTTACGGTCATGGTTCAACAAGCAGGAAAGAGCATATGCCCTAACTCCAACACACTATGATTCTGGTACTGTTTTGGGAACTCGCCCTTTTTTAAAAAA
>JAODAL010013286.1:0-91955 GCA_025379985.1 Phyllomedusa bahiana | reverse complement strand
CAAGCCCCAACGCACGGGTTTTTGCCCCGATACAGAATAAGCATAAACTAATTACTTCAACCCCATAAAGCCCCCCACAGCGCGCACCCCCCCACACCCCCTCCCTCACTCTGTCTCCACCCTGCCCGCCCCCTCCGCCAGGCGGACATAAAAACTACAGACCACAACACCGAACCTCCCACCCGTTTTTAAAGATTTGCACTGCTGCACCCTTTTTCCGGGAACTGCAACCACGTACCATCAGGCACAACCTACCCTTCGCATTTTAAAGTGTCCTGAAAATCATCTTTTTCCAAAAACCACAAATTTCAACCCACAACCTTCTATCACACACATTTCTGTCACCCCTACACAAGGGACTCACAGCACTTATCTGAATAAGTCGTCGGGGTGGCAGTTAAACCCAATTTTTTGTAAACCCCCCCAATTTATGAAACAAGGCGGGACCATTGTAAATTCACACTTCTCCCCCCGTTTTCTCCCCGACACCCTCAAAGATTGTAAGCTCTCGCGAGCGGGCCCTCACACCTTTTCCCCATCTGTAAGTACTTTCACGTGTAATCTATTTTTCCCTTTGTCTGTAATTAAACCCCAACAATTGAAAAGTCGCAAAAATTTTTGCGCATATAAAAAAAGATTATTATTATTTTTATTATTATTATTATTATTATTATTAAACTTCAAGCAAACCATCTCAGGGGCCCACCCCCGGTTTCCCCTTTCCCCCGCCCAGCCTTCGGGCCCCCTGATTATACATATTTCTAAGAACTTGGAAAAAATTCATTTAAACGTCGGGAAAAAATTTAATGTGCCCCCACAGTACTTACCAAAAAAAAAAGAAACCCGAAAAAGTTCTTTTTTTAGGGGTTTCCCATTTCTGGGAATTGAAGAAAATTGGGAAATACTGGTGGCAATTTGGGAAAGGGAAGGATCACCTTAGACCATTGCCGGTCATAGAAAGGAAATGAAAGGTACATACAATATCAGACGGGTCATGCTCAGAAGACTGCTAGGAATTGAGCATTTTGTTACAACTTGCAGTTTCAGATCAGGAAGACGTAACCCTCTCTTCCTTACTGCAGTGAATCCAAAAGAGAAGGAAGTGGCAATGGCTTGATTGTACGACAATGGCCCTTTTTTTAAAGGATAGAATCTTCGCCCCCAGTCAAATTATTTGGTTGTACTAGTTATACAGTTGAGTCGAGTTACTTGCTTTCAATAGTTGTATGAGATTCTGGCTAGTTGCCTGCCTGTGAATCTCTGTAGGCAGTTGACTGTATAAATTATCATGCCCTATTAGGCTATGTGTACATAGCACATGAAAATGATCGGATTTTTGGCGGTTTTCGTGTTTTGAAACTGCTGAAAATCTGACCAGTTTACATGCCCATAGACGTTAATACAAAAAACAACCTGTAGTCTACACGGGTCATTTTTTTTTACTCGTTTTCTGGCGGCAGTGGTTTTAGGAACATGTAAAAACCGCCGGCATCTTGCGTTTTTCTGCCTGTTTCCCATACATTCAATTATATGGGCGGACATATAACCGCGTTTTTTGCGCAAGACGTGACAAAAACGACGGTCCTGCATCGGACAAAAAGCTGTAGGCTTTCCAATGGTTTTTGTCCTATGCTGTGTGGCCCTAGCCTTAAAATATACACTCACCGGCCACTTTATTAGGTACACCATGCTAGTAACGGGTTGGACCCCCTTTTGCCTTCAGAACCGCCTCAATTCTTCGTGGCATAGATTCCACAAGGTGTTGCAACGATGCTCAATTGGTACCAAGGGGCCCAAAGAGTGCCAAGAAAATATTCCCCACACCATGACACCACCACCACCAGCCTGAACCGTTGATACAAGGCAGGATGGATCCATGCTTTCATGTTGTTGACGCCAAATTCTGACCCTACCATCCGAATGTCGCAGCAGAAATCGAGACTCATCAGACCAGGCAACGTTTTTCCAATCTTCTACTGTCCAATTTCGATGAGCTTGGGCAAATTGGAGCCTCAGTTTTCCTGTTCCTTAGCTGAAAGGAGTGGCAACCCGGTGTGGTCTTCTGCTGCTGTAGCCCATCTGCCTCAAAGTTCGCCGTACTGTGCGTTCAGAGATGCTCTTCTGCCTACCTTGGTTGTAACGGGTGGCTATTTGACTCACTGTTGCCTTTCTATCAGCTCGAACCAGTCTGCCCATTCTCCTTTGACCTCTGGCATCAACAAGGCATTTCCGCCCACAGGACTGCCGCTCACTGGATGTTTTTTCTTTTACGGACCATTCTCTGTAAACCCTAGAGATGGTTGTGCGTGAAAATCCCAGGAGATCAGCAGTTTCTGAAATACTCAGACCAGCCCTTATGGCACCAACAACCATGCCACGTTCAAAGGCACTCAAATCACCTTTCTTCCCCATACTGATGCTCGGTTTGAACTGCAGGAGATTGTCTTGACCATGTCTACATGCCTAAATGCACTGAGTTGCCGCCATGTGATTGGCTGATTAGAAATTAAGTGTTAACGAGCAGTTGGACAGGTGTACCTAATAAAGTGGCCGGTGAGTGTACAAAGCAAATTAAAGCTCGACAATGAACTGCTGAAACGTACACTTTAGAAAAGCAAAACCAAGTAAGCTGCTACAAATGTTTATTTGAGGACAGAACATAGGGCGTCTTGTATGAAGCTCGCCACGTCAGGGCGCACCTTTTCTCCAGTTTTCCGGCGAAATTTGCGGCTGATTTATGTCGGCGCCGGGGCGCGCTCATACATAGCATGTAAAGTCTGCCTCGCCTTGCCAGTGTGTGGGGCGCAGTGCGGGGACTTGGGTGCAGTGCGGGGCTGAGCCTAATATTCGCCGTCCGAGGAGGTGCGCTCATACATGCGGGGAAAAGTTCACTGCGCCTCGCCAGTGTGTGAGGCGCAGTGGGGGACTTAGGTGCAGAAGGAACTGTGCCTAACATGTATTCCGATTCGAGACAGGCTGGAAAACAGCGAGAAATCATTAAAGATGTCCGTGCGGAGTATAATCAAAAAAATCACCTTTATAAAGGCGTCAAATATTCTCTGAAAAAGAGCTCAAACCTACAAAAAAAAATACATAAATAAAATTCACTTTCCAAAAATCAAGAACGGCGCTACATCGGGAATTTGGATATTGAAAATTGCCGGGAAATAAAGTAATTCAAATTCTGTAAGCTATTCTCATTGATCGGCATAAACCAGCCAATCAGAATAGGAGCGACAGTGAACCATTATAACCTATGGAGAAGAGTTGACCAATCAAATTCAAAGGCGGGACAGTTCAAAATACAGTAAAAAGGCAGAAAAGAGCTGATTGGTTAAGCTAGCAGGGGCTTGGCTAGCACAGCCAATCAGAATAGGAGCGACAGAGACCCATTAAAACCTATGGAGTACTATTGACCAATCAAATTCAAAGGCGGGACAGTTCAAAATACAGTAAAAATGCAGAAAAGAGCTAATTGGTTGAGCTAGCGGGGGCTTGGCTATCTCGGCCAATCAGAGCGTGAGCTACTTGTCCCATTGTAGTCTATGGAGAGATCGGGGCAATGAAATCTCGGCGCTCAGCGCCGTGCGGCATGGAGTATGATTAAAAAAAATAATTTTTATTAAGTGTAAAATATTCTCTGAAAAAGAGCTGAAACCTTCTATAAACATACATTAATAAAATCACTAACAACGCGTTTGTCGCCGAGACTGGCGCTACATCGGGAATTGCGATATAGAGAATTACTGGGAAATACAGTAATTCAAAATCTGTAAGCGTTTCTCATTGGTCGGCATAAACCAACCAATCAGAATAGGAGCGACAGTGTCCCATTAAAACCTATGGAGAACTATTGACCAATCAGAAGAGGAGCGACAGGGACACATTATAACCAATGGAGAAGTTAGAACCAATCAAAGTCGGGACAGTTCAAAATACAGTAAAAAGGCAGAAAAGAACTGATTGGTTGAGTTAGCGGGGGCTTGGCAATCCCGGCCAATCAGAGCGCGAGCTATTTGTCCCATTGTAGTCTATGGAGAGATCGGCACAATGCAATCTCAGCTCTCAGCGCCGTGCGGCATGGAGTATGATTAAAAAAATAATTTTTATTAACCCCTTACCGCCGGAGCCAGTTTTGGCCTCTCTGACAGAGCCCTATTTTTGAAATCTGTCATGTGTCACTTTATGTGAGAATAACTTTTTGACACTTTAACCTATCCATGTGATTCAGTGATCTTTTTTCTCGTGACACATTGTGCTTTAAGATAGTAAGAAATTTTGGTCCAAAAAATGCTTGTTTATTTGTGAAAAATATCAAAAAATTTTAAAAAATTTGAAAAATTTACCAATTTTAAATTTCAAAACTTTCTGCATGTAAGACAGATAGTTATTCCACTCAAAATAGTTTATAACTAGCATCTACCCTATGTCTGCTGTAGTTTGGCATCATTTTTTTAAATGCCTTTTTTTTTTTTACGACATTAGGGGGCTTAGAAATTTTGTAGTAATTTTCAAATTTTTAACAAAATTTGCAATATACATTTTTTAGGGACCAGGCCAGTTCTAACGTGACTTTGATTGGCCTGTATGTTAGATACCACCATAAATGACCTCATCTAAGAAACTACACCCCTTAAAGTATTCAAAACCGCATTTAGGAAGTTTATTAACCCATTAGGTGTTTCACAGGAATTAAAGCAAAGTGGAAGTGAAATTTCAAAATTTCACTTATTTTGCAGATTTTCAATTTTTGTACATTATTCACAAGAATACGGTAAATGTGATCAGGTAACCTACTGGACTCTGGGGTCTCATTTTAATTACGATTTTATTTAGGCGCCATTTCAGGTTTGCGGATGCCCTAAGGTGCTAAAACTTAATAAACTCCCCTAAAAAGACCCCATATTGGAAACTACACCCCTTAAGGAATATATCCAGGGGTGTAGTGAGCATATCGATCCCACAGGTGTGTCACAAAAAATTTTAGCGTTGGACTGTGAAAATGAAAAAAAAAAAGTTTCCCAATAATCTGCAATTTTAGCTGAAAATGTTTCATATATACAAGGCATCCTGGTAAAAAAGCACCCAAAACCTTGTTACGCAATTTCTTCCAAGTTCGGCAATACCCTACATGTGGGTGTAAACTGCTGTTTGGGCACATGGCAGGGGGTACAAGGGAGGGAGTGCTATTTGGCTTTTGGAACGCAGATTTTGGTGGGGCCATGTCGCATTTACAAAGCCCCCAAAGTACCAGAACAGGTGAAACCTTCCAGAAGTCACCCCATTTTGGATTCAGCACGCCTCATAGATCTCATCTAGGGGTGTATTGTACATTTTGGGTGCACAGGTGTTCCAAAGTTGTTGTTTTTTTGCATTGGGCTATGAAAATGAGAAGAAAACGCAATTCTGTCATTGTTTTTTTGGGCTTCAATTTTACAGCGTTCGCCGTGCAGTATAAATGACAGGATATCTTTACTATGGGGGTCGGTACAATTGCAATGATATAGATTTTATATAGTTTTTTTATGTTTTATTACTTTTACACAATAGAAATAGGTCTATAAAAAATTGCGTTTTTATGTTGTCCTGTTCTGATAGCCATAACGTTTTCAGTTTTCTGTATACGGAGCTGATTATGGGCTTGTTTTTTGTGGGATGAGTTGACATTTTTATTAGTACCATTATGGGGGGCATATGCCGCTTTGATCACTTTTTATTAAGGTTTTTGTGAGGCATTTTGAACAAAATACAGCATTCCTGATAGTGTTTTTATTTTTATTTTTTTAACAGCGGTCAACGTTTCAGTATAACCCGACATACTAGTATTACTCAGCAGGTCGATACGATTACAGCGATACCCAGTTGTATATTTTTTTATGTTTTACTGCTTTTACACAATAAAAACACTTTTATTCAAAAAGGAAAACACGTTTTTGCATCGCCATAGTCTGAGAGCCATAACTTTTTTATTTTTCTGTGTACGGAGCTGTGTAGGGGCTTGTTTTATTGCGGGAAGAGTTGACGTTTTTATTGGTATCATTTTTGGGGGGACAAGACTTTTTTATAAGTTTTAAATCCATTTTTTGGAATGAAGGGGGAATAAAATACTGCAATCCTAGTAGTGTTTTTTATTTTTATTTTTAACAGCGCTCACCGTGCAGTATCCATGACCAGTTAGCTTTACTCTCTGGGTTGATACGATTACGGCGATACCATAGTTATACAGTTTTTTTTTATTTTGAAGCACTTTAAAATTATTATTTGTGTTAAATAATATTTATGCATCGCTGTCTTCTGAGAGCCATAACTTTTTTATTTTTCCGTATACAGAGACGTGTAAGGACTTTTTTTGCGGGATGAACTGAAGATTTAATTGGTACAACTTTGCCGTTTATATGAGTTTTTGATCGCTTTTTATTCCATTTTATGTGCTGCAGGATGTACAAAAATCGCAAGTCTGTGACTGTTTTTTGTTTTTTACGCCGTTCACCGTACGGGTTAATTAACATGACAGATTTATAGGGTGGGTCGTTACGCACACGATGATACCAAATTGGGTACTTTATTTATTTTGATTTTTTTTGGGGTATTGGCTTGTAAAGGGGGGAAAAGGGGGGGTTTGTACAGTATTTTTTTTTATTTTTTTTTGGTGTGTTTTACTTTTTTTTCACTTTTGACATTTTTTTTTATTTTTTTTTCCCTTTTTTTTTCATTTTTTTCTTTAACAGCAATCATCAGATTTTTGTTAAAAGGCGGCCAGGCCAGTACCGTATGTGTAGGGTCCGCCATGACAACCCCTGTCGCCTGTCCTCCTTTCTGTTGGTAAATACCCCCAAAAAGGTAGAATGGCCCTGTCGTCCTATTCGATTGGTGGTTTTTCCGACCAATGAGAAAGTTAAAAAATTTGAATTTACGTTTTCCCCGGCAATTTTATTTGAAATTTCCCCAATGTAGCGCCGGTTGGGAAAACAAAGCTTTTGTTGGGTTTAACTGTTTATTTTTAGAGAAGGTTTAAAGCTCTTTATCTGATAATTTTTTACATTAATAAAAATTATTTTTTTATTCATACTCCTGCCGCACGGCGCAACGCCGAGATTGATTGCCCCGATTTCCATTAGACTACAATGGGAGAAGTAGCTGCGCTTGATTGGGGATACCCAAGCCCCCACTAATAAACCCCTCAGCTCTTTTTCTCCCTTTTTTTTACTGTATTTTAAAAAACTTTCCCCCTTTGATTTTGTTTGGGTTTTAAACTTTCCAAGGTTTTAATGGCCCTTTGGCGTCCTATTTGTTTGGTCAATAGTTCTCCATAGGTTTTAATGGGAACTTTCGCTCCTATTTGATTGGGTTGGTTTTTTGCGACCAATTAGAAACGCTTAAGAATTTGAAATATGTTTTTTCCCGCAATTTCCGAATTTCCCAATTTCCCCCATTTTTAGCGCCGGTTCGGGGGACAAGCGTTGCTGTGATTTTATTTATGTTGTTTATAGAGGTTCAGCTCTTTTTCAGAAATTTTTACATTAAAAAAAATTATTTTTTTAATCATACTCCATGCCGCACGGAGCTGGAGCCGAATTGCATTGCGCCGTTCTCCATTGACTACAAGGGGAAAGTAGCTGCACTTGATTGGGGGATGCCAAGCCCCCGCTAGTTAACCAATCGCTCTTTTCTGTTTTTTACTTCCCGCCCTTTGATTGGCTATATTTCTCCATAGGTTTGAATGGGTCCCTGTCGCCCTATTTATTGGCGGGTTTATGCGACCAATGAGAAGAGTTAAAAAATTTTGAATTATGTTTTTCCCCCGGAAATTTCTCTAATCCCAATTCCTTATGTATCCCCGTCTGGGCGAAAAAACGCTTTTGTTTGGGTTTAAATTTGATTTAGTTTATAGAAGGTTTAGCTCTTTTCTGATGATTTTTATATTTAAATAAAAATTTTTTTTTTTTATCTACCCAGCCGACGGCGCTGAGAGCCGGTTTCATTGCCCATCTCTCCAAGATACATGGGGGAGAAGTAGTCAGCTTGTTTGGGCCCGGGGTTTTACCCCAAGGCCCCCTAGCTCACCCAAATCAGTTTCTTTTCTGCTTTTTTACTGTTTTTTTAATGTCCCGCCTTTATTTGATTGGTCCATACTTCTCCCTAGGTTAAAATGGGTCCCTGTGTCCTATTTGATTGGCGAGATCCCCAAGCCCCCGCAGCTAAACCCAATCAGCTTTTTTTCTGTTTTTACAGTTTTTTTGAACTGCCCCGCCTTTGTTTTGATTGGTCCTACTTCCCCCTGGGTTTTTAAATGGTTCACTGTCGTCCTTTTCTATTGGCCCGGTTTATGCGACCAATGAAATAGTTTACAGAATTTGAATTCTGTTTTTCCCCGGGAAATTTTTCCAAGATCCAAATTCTTGATGTAGCGCCTTTAGATTTTGGAAAAGTGATTTTATTACGTTTTTTTTTTTTTTGAAGATTTGAGCTCTTTTTCTGATAATGTTTTATGCCTTTATAAAGGCGATTTTTTTGGAATCATACTCCATGCCACACGGAGCTGAGAGCCGAGATTTCTCTTGCGGTCTTCTATATGTTTCCTCTCATGTTCCGTTCTCGCTTCACTTCGCCTCCGCCGGAGCATTTAGACCAGAATCAACCAGGTCTGCCTGTCGGAGCTGCCGAGCGCTGCAATGCGCCGCACTTTGCCGACTCGCGATCGTACATGCCTCGGAGTTTTCGAGCACGCCGCGTCCCGCCCCGGAACACCTAACCGCGCCCACACCGCGCCCATTGCACGCCCCTTCATGCGGGGCGCATCTGAAAGTGGCGAACGCTGCGCCTAACACCGCATCCCTGCGTCCGACAGCGGATTCGGGCCGGGGAGGCGCAGGTTACGCCAAAAAACAGGCGAAAAGCCCGTTCATACATGTCGCCCATAGTCTTTTGTGGATGGTTATTTAATTTTATTTCTATTAAACTTAGACCTATGTGCTGTAATGTGTCATGTATATGCTAATTTATTACCCTGTACCATGTCCTTTTGTTTTCAAAGGCTTCTGCAAAGTCCTCTTTATACCAGAACTAAATATGAAGCAAAAACTGCCTTGCTGCAAAATTTCATGATAGAGTCCTATGATGAAAAACAATACAGACAATCTATGATGGTTTATTATTTGATTTAGAGCGACATGTCCCAATACAAATGTGCCATAATTTTGGTGTATATTACGGCAAAAAAACTTTTGACGCCATATTCTCGATATAAATGAATTGTAATATACTAAAACTAATTAAAAAATTCTTGATTGAAAGTTTTCATTATTTTTCTAACTAATCTTAAAAACACTTTTGTGGCTTCATTCTCAAAAGAATAGGTCTTTCTGAGTTAAATCTCACTGACACTATCATTTAGTTTCATTTTCCTGTGATTAATTGTTAGAATTTTATAACATAATGAAATGTAATGATGTCTTGTACAGATCTATTCATCAGCAATTAAATACTTGTAACAGATGCCTAAACAGAAGAGATATTTCATAGACTTTCTAATGTCTTGTGCTGACCAGAGTTCCTGAGGAATTTACTATTTATTCCAGGTAGTTACATATTGAATGTACTCAAAGAAAACGATTGGCACCAGCAGTCCCATTCAATTGGATAGTCACATATATATCCCACAGGGTAGCCACCTCTTAAACATGGAAAGAAATAGATAGCTGCATTTATCAATCCACTTTTAGCATAACTTTATTCAAAAAGTAAAAACGGAGCAGGCGGATATAGACAAGATGAACAAGCCTACAGCCATATCACGTGCGAACACGCTTCCTCAAGGCAAATTGAATGTGCTCAACCGATTTTTCTATTTAAATTTTATAGGTAAACTATTTTTTATGACAGCATTTTTCTAGAAGATCAAATATTGTTTTTTGCGTGCAAAAAATTTACTAGGCCATACTATAAAGACCCATAAAGCTCTATGATTCTTTTGAACCTTATAACCAGAAGAAACACTGCTACTACTTTGGTAGAGCTCTTTATGGTAGTCTTTAATATCTTCAGCGCAACTTTAATAGGAGGCTAAGAAAAATTACTGAATAACAGTTACAGTTATTAAAAATAAAAATATCTTACTTCATGATTTTCATTTTGAAGGCACCATGATAGATATAATTAGGTACATTTATCAAAAAACAAAATCTGGTCAACACATCCATTTAGAAAAATGAGTATATAGGTGTACGCTGGTGTGGCAGCAAAAAGTAATGCAAACACAACACAATTTCAGCAGCATCTACAAGCACTCAAAACCGTCAAAGGGGTCATAGGAATTTTTTGGAAAAGCATTTCTGCTACTTTGAAATATATGAAAATTTTGAGGTTCTTAGTGTACATTTTGTATTAAAACTGTAAAAGCCCATCCACCAACGGCATGGTGACCTGAATGCAGATGAGAACCTATTCTATATGTTACCTCTCTTGGTGTCTATTCAGACCTCCACATTTCAGGCATTCCAGCTATAACCTGCTGATTAAAAAGCGTGTGCAGATGAGCAGAGTGCAAAAACCAAGATGGTGGCTAGCCACTCCCTATGCATGCATGTAGCAGAACTATTTTTCAAAAAAATTCCGATGTTCCCTTTGACTGTTTTTAGTGATTGTAGAGTGCTGCTGATATTGTTTAGTGTTTGCTGTACATTTATCAAGGCAGTTGAGCAGAATTCTGCAACAATTTGTGCCAAAAATAATGGCATACATACTTCATACCACATTCATTTTAGACAGTTTCTAGAGACTTCTGTGCCTTGTCTGACAAATGGGGCGTGACCTTGGTAAAAGTGGGGTGGTTTATGGAAAGAGGGTGTGGCTTAGCTGCTGTTCACCACAAAAATACATCAAAATGTTGCCTCAATTAGTGGCATAAAGTAAGCCAACTTAAAAATGGTGTAAAGTTAGACTAGACAGTTCTAACCTGCACCAGATTTATGAACACTATGATAAATGTGGTGCATTGTAAGACTGTCTAATCTAACTAGGAATTAGACAGTATTGATAAATCTGCCCCAATGTGTCCAATGTCACATCTTTTGCAACAGATTCTCAATGAATTTCATTAATCATACAGGCATTAGGATTATTCTTATCCTTGCAAAAAAACTTGTTATACCTATACACCTCCACTCTTGATTTGGTCATCCCTCTCAAGCACAACAACACCCTCTAGACAACCCTGGCACACCGATTTGATTAAAAAGTTGAGGCGAACTTCCAGAGTTGCTGAACGCCACTGGAAGAAAATCCACTCTACAAACAAACACTCCAACACCTTAAACTCTTTCCTCTGTTCCCTGGTCCTGCCTTCCCCATCTCTCCTCTCAGCAGATTATTTCTGACTCACTTCTTAAACAAGATTGACCTTACCAGGGAAAGCTTCATCCCACAGTCTCCACCACTCATTTCTATACCTGCACAGTTCACACTGCCCACCTCTATACTGGCACAATGCTCTTCTCCCTTAAACTGCTTGTCCACTTCTTTTAATGACAAGTTTTCTTCTTTACTCTCCAAATCCAAGCTCACTACATGTAATCTTTACCCAATGCCAGACCTTAGTGCTGTTATATTCTCAGCCTTCACTCATCTTATCAACCTATTGTTAACCTCTGGCATCTTCCCTTCCTGCTTTAAACATTTGCCTCTGAACTCCTTGAACAGCATGTCTATCTTGAACTCTCATTTCTCATCCAACTTCCTCCTCAACCCACTGCAGTCTGGTTTCTGATCCCATCACTCTACCGAAACCTCCCTAACCAAAATCACCAATGACCTAGTAACTGCTAAATTCTCACGCCACTACTCTCTGCTTCTCCTCTAAGACCTGCCCTATGTCTTTTACACTGTCGACCATTCCTTCTTGCTACAAATCCTCTCATCCCTCGGGATCACAGACTGAGCCCTTTCCTGGATCTTCTTATACATCACTGATCAGACATTCAGAGTCTCTCACTCTTGCACCACCTCCTCCTTTTGCCCTCTCTCTGTTGGTGCCCCTCAGTCCTGGTTCCTCTACTCTTCTCTTTTTACCCTCTTAGCCTGGATCAACTCACAGCATCACACGGCTTTCAGTACCACTCGGATGCGGATGACAACCTTACATCTCAAGCCCAGATATTAACTCTGCTCTCCAGGATCTCAGAATATCTATCGTCCATATCCTCCTTCTTTTTCTCCCATTTCCTAAAACTAAACAGGGTAAAATCTGAATGTATCATCTTTTCACTCTATCCTCTCACCTAATCAATCTATCAAAGTCAATGGCTATACACTTTCACCGGTTTGCAAATCCGCTGCCTTGGGACAACCTTTGACTCCTCCCTATCCTTCAAACCAGATATCCAAGCCCTAACCTCTGCCTGCTGCCTCCACCTGAAAAATATATTACCAGATTTGCTCATTCCTTAATTTCAATACTACAAAAATACTAGTCCATGCCATTGTCATCTCCCGCCTAGACTACTGCAACATCTTTTTCTGTGCCTCCCGTCTAGCTCCCTTGCTTCCTTTTCAAACCATCCTTAACTCTGATGCCTGTCTTATCTACCTCTCTCCTCCTCCCTGCCTCTTCCCTCTGCCAGTCCCTGTTCTGGCTACCTATTGCCCAGCAAATTCAGTTCAAGTTACTAACCATGGCCTACAAGGCTCTACATAACCTCTCCACTTCATACATCTCTGCCTTAATCTCCAGATATCTCCCTTCATGCAATCTCCACTCCTCACAGAACCTTCTTCTCTGCTCTCCCCATGTCAGCCCCTAACACAACTGTATCCAAGGCTTCTCCCATTCATCCCCCATACTTTGACACTCATTACCCCAACACATCACAATCTCATCCACTTTCACTAGCTTCAAAAGCAAAAAAAAAGAAACTACAGAAAAACAGGGGGAGTCTCCAGTATGAAGTTATTCTCAAAACCCCAATAATTATACATGAAAAATCTTATAAGTCAAACAACAAAAAATCATGTATATAAAACTTAGCTTTTACTCTTATACTTAAAAGAGAACAAAAAAACCATGGTTCACAAATGCCTAGCACCTCAGCAACAAGAACAATAAACAAGAAAGATAAGAAATAAAAGGGAGTTCTAGTAGACCAACACCTGAGGGAACGGTACCAAGTCGAAAGATCCTAAGGCCTAACCATGGTGTAATTGCCCCAACAAGGGCATTCCCATCTCAAACCTATCTCTTCCACACACTGACCTTATTTACATTAAATGCCCCAACATGTTTCAGTGTCCCACTTAAATTTTATCAGGGGACCAATATAGGAAAAATCAAACATATATTGGGCAAAAATGGGCCCCACTTTGTTCCAAAGGACCAGTGAACCTCAACCAGAGTTTACAATGGTGGTGTTACAAAGCAGAATGAAATGAGGGTATGATCTCCATAGAATATAATGTGCATCCAAAACGAGTATGATGCAAAATGCATCAAGAACGGGCATGATGCTACATATGCCAACTTATAGAGGGGATGTATTTTAGCTTTTACCAGGAAAGATACCAGATGTTTATTTCACATAAACATAGAAAGCTGTGTGTTAATTAACAGACCACTTATATACCTATAGTGGCCCTGTAAGGGCTCTGTACAGCTTAGGCTATGTTCACACGGTTTAAAATGGAACTTATTTTAGTCCATAATTTCGCGCCGTACTGCGCGAATTACGGCTGGAATACGTCCCAGTCATTATGGTAATCCACAGTTCTCATAGAGAACTATGGATTACGTCTCCTCTCCCCGCTCGGCGAATCCGTTGCGGGGGGAGATGAGTGACATGTCATTTACTAGCGGCATGTACGTGCCGCTAGTAATTACGCCCCGAAAATAAGCCGTGTGAACATAGCCTTAGAGACACACAGGTCTCAATCCAAACATCATTAGTGATGTACAATTCACGCAGTAGTATAACAGAGCTGTAAAATAAGTCAATGGTAATCACATATAGTTAAGCCCAAGGTAAGGCATATACCAAATTCCAGCTCCGTTACTCACAACCAGCTGACCGTCGCTCCTGGTCTCCCCTCTCCTTGGTTATGGCATCCAGATGAGCCCAAGGTAAGGCCCAGTGTCCTCCATTAAGATGGAAAACTGTCTAGACACACCTAGCACACTGGCAATATGAATCAACCGGTGCGCCTGAAAATGGCACCCAGACTTCCGTTCTCGATTTCACGGAAGATCACATGGGGATTAGCTGACCTGTATCTAAGCAACCAGTATACACGGAAGTGCTGCCAATTCCCAGGTACTAAAGCAGCCTATATATATAGCTGCAGAATACTCATCCAAAGAAACAAACAGGTTTAAATATAGCAGTTATGACTAGAATACAACCAGTACTGCAATTCAGAGTGAGTTTCTCCGAAAGTCAACTGCTTCAAATGACCTCTTGAGATGAGAGAACAGTCATCCTGTCATTCTCAAGAGGGGAATCCCAAAAGGACAATATTGCAGAATTTAAATATCAAGCCTCGGGTCTGCGGAAGCGTTTTCTAGATCAGGGATATCCAGTTTGGAGAGAGGCCTATAGAAACGCTCTACATTGTCCATGGGACAGAACAGCAATGTATTTGGAAATAATCCTTATTTACCTTTGCCAACATGTTTAAAGATAATTAATGTGGTGAGAATATCACTTTAAGAATCCCCCTCTTTTGATCAGATGTTTAGAAATCTTCCTCTCTGCTAATTCTAATACTGGAAGAAGGGAGGGTGGGAGCACAGAATGCTGTCCGAAACAGAAGCAGTACTTTAATATCTTTCAGATTCAACTGCACTATCAATTAGGAAAAAGAATAAGATAGACTCCATTGCAGCAAAATGGTAGTCAATGTAGGTTACTTTATTCTACACTTTGGAAGCAAATCACAAATTAAAAAAATCAGTGCAAAAGGTGTCCACGGTCTAAAAAAACTTGTTTTTCTTAAAATAGTTTGCATTCTCTCCTTTTTTTTTAAAGTTGTCCATAGAATCTATTTTTCTATCATCCGGGCTTGAAAAGGATTTCATCTTAATGTCCTCTTTGTGAACATTCCATCTATATGTTTCACCAAGGACCAATCACATTTATAATATTCTAGTGCTCAATATACTATATTCAATTATTACAATCTCCCAGTCTCCTAACTAGATTTCACGCAGAACAAGAAAGCGTTGCCAATGTAATGCATGCTGTTAACTGCCAGCTATGCTGCACTTAAATGGAGTGCTGCAGTATATGAATAGCCTGCACGGTTGCAGTATAACCCATGCATTGCATCTATGTAAAAGCTTTAAACAGAATTTGTCACCTACAAATTTTTTATTAATTAAAATAAATACTGATATCTTTTTTTCTAATCTTTTTTATTTCATGACTTTTTATTTCTCTATATTTTCTATATATGATTATAGGTACAGTCATCTTGCCTGAGCTGTCAACAGCATTGCGAGATGTGTTTTACAACAGCCACATGGAGCGTTCATTCACCTTCCTGAGATAGTAGACATACAGAAAGGGAGTTGTGACCAAGATAAATAGATGGACATATATATGGCCACTTACTTTTGAAATAAAAAATCTGGAGCATTCTCAAATCTCTATGCCAGGGATGGGCAATTCATTTTCCTATGGGGTCACATGAGAAATTGGAATGGTTTTAGAGGGCCGGACTAATACATTTAACTCAGTTCTACCCAATACCTATATACTTATAGACCCCGGAGTGTATTGCTAAGCTCTTATCAATCGACTTGAGGCCTTAACGGCTGACTTAACGACTGACTGTAGTCCCCGCAGTCAATTGCTAAGCTCTTATCAATTGACTTGACAATTAGCTTAACGACTGTTAGCAACTTCACAATGCAGTAAGTTATATGTCCCCCAGTGTAGGTAATAGGGTCCCCCAGGAAGTTATATGTCTCCCAGTGTAGGTAATAGGGTCCCCCAGTAAGTTATATGTCCCCCAGTAGGTAGGTATATAGGCTATATTTCCCCACTAGGTATAGAGGCAGGTTATAAGTCCCCCAGCAGGTATTTAGGTAGGTTATAGGTCCTCCAGTGGGTATATAGGTAGGTTATATGTCCCCCAGCAGGTATATAGGTAGGTTATATGTCCCCCAGTTGGTATATAGGTAGGTTATAGGTCCCAAAGCTGTTATATAGGCAGTTTATAGGTCCCCCAGTAGATATACAGACAGTTTAAATGTCCCCCAGTAGGTATAAAGGCAGGTTATAGGTCCCCCAGCAGGTATATAGGTAGGATATAGGTCCCCCGTGGGTATATAGGTAGGTTATATGGCCAACAGCAGGTATATAGGTAGGTTATTTGTCCCCAGTACATAGAATGCATTTGGGTGTACAAGGATGGCGGTTTTACTACTTCCTGCCTGTGGCAGGAAGTAGTAAAACAGAAATCATGATGGCGATAGAAGCCTTAACAAGGCTTCCAGCTGCCATGTTAACCGATAGGGAGTAAGCGATTTCCCGCAGGCGCCCCAATCGAAGTGAGGAACGGTTCGTTGCACCATTTCACATTGATTTAGATGCTGCGGCCATCTTTGCAGTGGCATCTTTGGGGTTAAACAACGCAGCATGGTGCTGACTTCATCCCGCACAGTAACAGACGGGTGTTAGCTTTAATTAGCAGCTGAAACCTGCTGGCTACAACACCCCTTACCGACACTATGACGTACTCATGCGTCATATGTCGGTAAGGGGTTAAAAGTTCTGTTCAGAGATTCCAGTAGACTCTTTCCAAAATGACATACTGCGCTATTATTCCTGTTAATTAATTGGACATCAAGACGGACACCTAACACTGTTGGTTATGTGATGGAACCGGCAATCACCTCGGCTTAAAAGGGTTATTCATCCTTTTTAAAAAGTTACTGTTGGCCGAGAAGGGGAAAAAAATATATCTTTTTGCACAGTCAAGTGATATGATAGATTAGGAATTTAGGATTTTTGTGATTATGACTGAGGTTATTTTATAAATTAGTATTTAGAGAATATAAACTTCATGTAGGTGGACACCTACACCTGTAGACAAATTTGGATAGCATATATCTCCATCAGAAAAATAAGTTGTGTAATACAAAGAGACACACTTGGATTTCTGCTGTGTATTTTAAGTTCTTAATATGGATTTTGGTGCATGTTAGGATGTAGATATGCCTTATCCAATGGGGCTAAACTGCATCCTGGCTCCCATGGAACACATACGTATTTTACTTAATGTGAATTTAGAATCTGTATCGGTAAAATACTTGCCTACGTAAGGTTTATATGCATATTGTTATCCGTTTGGAGTGTTACTAATGCAGATTTTGGTGATTAAAATGTAGGTTCTTATGTTCCAAAAAACTTATAAAAATGCAGTGGGAGCATAGCCTTAAATGAGTTGTCCCCAAAATGCAAACCTTGTTCATTTGCCCTTTTAAAGCATATGGAGGTCATAGATTTGGGGTCCCTTTTATCAGTTTGAGGGGAGAGAGGTTTGGGTGGCTCTTGTCCTGCAGACTCACGCTGTCTATGTATTGTGTTACCGGACAAATAATGGACAACTTGTTACAACATGGCATCAAATAGCCAAAAAAAAAATCCCCTTTAAGCATTTGTCTCTTGATAAAATCAAGCTACACTTTACATTTGATGCTGCTCATATAGTGTATTTGTGCACCAATGTAATCTCTGTAGTGGAGTTTTATATATTTGAAATGTAAACACTCTGAAGTGCAGTTTTTAAATCCTGGTGGAGTCAAGAGGCCACCAAAAAGACATCCTGTACATGGTGCCTTCTAACCTAAGGCTGGCTTTGCCTAAAACTGCTAACCACTGCTAATTTCTTATGTCATGAACTGTCAGTGGAACAGGTAAACTGAAGTCACTTGGAGTCTACCCTCTCCACTCAGGAATGAACTATTCATCTAGTGTGGGTCTAGCCCTTCTCCTGTTATTATGGCAGAATTTAATCCCTTCCCAACATTTGAGATAACTGTATGCCGTGATGTTAGAAATGATGTATAGGGCAAGCAGGAGCAATCTACACAGTGAATTCCAAAACAAAAGCCGTCCCCCTAAACGATGCAGCTAAGTTTTTTCCCATTTAACTCCACAAAAATTTTTCTGTGGTTTCCAAATACAGGCAGTCCTTGGGTTACAAACGGGATAGGGACTTTAGGTTTGTTCTTAAGTTGAAATTGTATGTAAGTCGGAACAGGTATAGTTATTAAAAGTAATTCCAGCAAAAAAAAATTTTTTAGTTTTGGATAGTGCAGGGAAGGTTTTTTACATTTGCTTTGCTGTCTGTGCCCTTTTTTAGAAGATTTCACCTAACGTTCTATATCTCATGTGCAGCTGTGGCATGCTGGCACTTGGTTATCATGGGGCGTGACTCAGTGTTGAATGTCAGCCACGCCCCATAAGTCTCCATTTGTAACTAGGGGACGTATGTAAGTCGGAACGATGTAAGTCGGTGACTGCCTGTACATTATATGGTATATAAAGTAATCCGAGTAAAAAATACAAATTGTCCACAAACAATCACTCATAAGTAGAGATGGGCGAATTGATTCTAACGAAGTGGAATTTGTTTAGAATTTCAGGAAAACTTCGGTTCTGAACGAAGTCGAAGTTTGGGGTACTTCGGGTGAACGAAGTGTGCTTTTCATTGATAAAATGGCTGCGAGCACATGGCGTTACATGGGGCAAAGAACTCTGGGAGGAAGAAGGGCATAGCCTGCATGACATGTGCACAGATGAAGCCAATCGGAGACCGGCGGGATTCTGTGACATCACCGCACTATATATGTCCAGGCGCGACGCTGGGAGCTCACACTTCTCTCACTGTACTGATCAGGGAAGGTGCTGCCGCGGCTGATTGTTACTGAAGAACTGATTTTTATACAGCAATTTTGGTGGGATGTCTCAGCTTGTTTCAGAGACTGCTTCTCTTAACGTTCTTTTTCTAATTTTTTTGGGTATTGGATCTGAAATCCAGTGTGCGTCCACTGCAGCTGCATATACGTTTAAATCCTATCTGCTCACAGCACATTGAATATCCAAGGGGGATCTAAGCCAGTTCCTGTTGTATTCATTTAAAGAAACAGCGTTTTTTACAATACAAATTACAACTTCATTTTGGCTGCTCAATTCTTTGGCGCAATTTACATCCAGGGGTTAATTAAGCGTTGTTTTTCAGCTGTGGTGACTCCAAGAAACCGGCATTTTCACCGCCAAAATATATACATTTTTCCTGTAGCCTAATTCACAAGCAAAGGTTAATTACAATTTTATCTCGTGTTGTGTGGCGTAAAAAAACACCGCATTGTAACACACTACAAACCTAGCAGTTTGTGGTGGCTCAATTCTTTGGCGCAATTTACATCCAGGGGTTAATTAAGCGTTGTTATTCAGCTGTGGTGACTCCAAGAAATCGTCATTTTCACCGCCAAAATATATGCATTTTTCCTGTAGACTAATTCACATGCAAAGGTTAATTACAATTTTATCTCTTGTTGTGTGGCGTAAAAAACACCGCATTGTAACAAGCAACAAAGCTAGTAGTTTGTGGTGGCTCATTCTTTGGCGCAATTTTACATCAGGGGTTAATTAAGCGTTGTTATTCAGCTGTGGTGACTCAAGAAACCGCATTTTCACCGCCAAAATATATAATTTTTCCTGTAGCTAATTCACAAGCAAAGTTAATTACATTTTATCTCTTGTTATGTGGCGTAAAAAAACCGCATTGTAACACGCTACAAAGCTAGTAGTTTGTGGTGGCAATTTTGGCGCAATTTACATCAAGGGGTAATTAAGCGTTGTTTATTCGCTTGGTGATCAAGACACCGCATTTCACCGCCAAAATATATACATTTTTCCTGTAGCTAATTCACAAGCAAAAGTTAATTACAATTTTATCTCTTGTTGTGTGGCGTAAAAAAACACTGCATTGTAACACGCTACAAAGCTAGTAGTTTGTGGTGGCTCATTCTTTGGCGCAATTTACATCAAGGGGTTAATTACGCGTTGTTATTCAGCTGTGGTGACTCCAAGAAACCGCCATTTTCACCGCCAAAATATATACATTTTTCCTGTAGCCTAATTCACAAGCAAAGGTTAATTACAATTTTATCTCTTGTTGTGTGGCGTAAAAAAACACTGCATTGTAACACGCTACAAAGCTAGTAGTTTGTGGTGGCTCAATTCTTTGGCGCAATTTACATCCAGGGGTTAATTAAGCGTTGTTATTCAGCTGTGGTGACTCCAAGAAACCGTTATTTTCACCACCAAAATATATGCATTTTTCCTGTAGCCTAATTCACAAGCAAAAGTTAATTACAATTTTATCTCTTGTTGTGTGGCGTAAAAAACACTGCATTGTAACACGCTACAAAGCTAGTAGTTTGTGGTGGCTCAATTCTTTGGTGCAATTTACATCCAGGGGTTAATTAAGCGTTGTTATTCAGCTGTGGTGACTCCAAGAAACCTTTATTTTCACCGCCAAAATATATACATTTTTCCTGTAGCCTAATTCACAAGCAAAGGTTAATTACAATTTTATCTATTGTTGTGTGGTGTAAAAAAACACCGCATTGTAACACGCTACAAAGATATTAGTTTGTGGTGGCTCATTCTTTGGCGCAATTTACATCCAGGGGTTAATTAAGCGTTGTTTTTCAGCTGTGGTGACTCCAAGAAACCGTAATTTTCACCGCCAAAATATATAAATTTTTCCTGTAGCATAATTCACAAGCAATGGTTCATTACCATTTTATCTCTTGTTGTGGCGCGTAAAAACCACCCCATTGTAACCTGCTACAAAGCTTGTAGCTTGTGGTGGCTCAATTCTGTGGCGCAATTTACATCCAGGGGTTAATTAAGTGTTGTTATTCAGCTGTGGTAACTCCAAGAAACCGTCATTTTCAGCGCCAAAATATATACATTTTTCCTGTAGCCTAATTCACAAGCAAGGTTAATTACATTTTTATCTCTTGTTGTGTGGCGTAAAAAAAACACCGCATTGTAACACGCTACAAAGCTAGTAGTTTGTGGTGGCTCAATTCTTTGGCGCAATTTTACTCCAGGGGTTTAATTAAGCATTGTTATTCAGCTGTGGTGACTCCAAGAAACCGTCATTTTCACCGCCAAAATATATACTTTTTTCCTGTAGCCTAATTCACTAGCAAAGGTTAATTACAATTTAATCTCTTGTTGTGTGGCGTAAAAAACACCGCATTGTAACACGCAACAAAGCTAATAGTTTGGAGTGGCTCAATTCTTAGGCGCAATTTACATCCAGGGGTTAATTAAGCGTTATTTTTCAGCTGTGGTGACAAAAATAAACCGTCTTTTTCACCGCCAAAAATTTAAATTTTCCTGTACCATAATTCACAAGCGAAGGTTAATTACAATTTTTCTCTTGTTGTGTAGCGTAGAAAACACGCCATTGTAACACGCTACAAAGCTCGTAGTTTGTGGTTGCTCAATTATTTTGCGCAATTTACATCCAGGGGTTAATTAAGCATTGTTCTGCAGTTGTACTCAGTAAAAGAAACTTTGTTTTTCACCGCCACAGAAGAAATTCTGTAGCATAATTCATATCCGAAGGTTAATTAAGCCTGTTTGTGCTTCTATATTTAGTAAAATACACAGAGTTTTTAAACGGCACATACAAGTCAATTTTTCCTGCCCATTTGTGGAGCGCAATTTATATCCAAGGGTTACCAAGCTTGTTACTGGGTTCATTTGGCGTCAAATACAGGGTGTGTATTTATCATATACAGATATCTTCATCAAACAGTGTCTGTACATTTTAGAACAAACAGTATGTCAGACAGAGAGGTGGAAGGATCTTCACCTGCAAGTGGCAGAGGCACAAACATTCCAGGCCCAGGTTGCAGCACAGCAAGGGGACGTCGCAGCAGGGGTCACTCGGTGAGGCCACAACTGCCGCTGTCATCTAGCGGCCGTGTGTTGTTCAGCAACCCAATGGTTCTTGATTGGTTGACTAGGTCATCCACTTCCTCCCAGATGACATCTGACAACCCCAGCCAAGAGTTGGTGGGAACGTCAGACACAAACCCTTAGTTGGCATGGCCCGGGAGCGGGTCAGCGGCCCCTCACCTGTCCACTAACCGCCTCTGTCCCATCCGGTTCCCTCAGCCAGAGATCTACTATGTGGTCTGGGCTCAGCGCCACTATATAGCGAGGATGAACAATTTGAGGAGGGCAGTCAACAGCTACTTGGCAGCGAAGAAATGGGGCCAATATCCCCTGCTTCTTGCAGTAGGCGGCAAAGTATAGATGTTGAGAGTGGCATAGGAGGTCATGTTGTGAGGGGTCAGCCTCTGCATACCAAGACCGGTGATGAGGACAGCAGTGACGATGAAACACAAATAGATGATGATGTAGCCGACCGCACTTGGGAGGCCGGGTGAGGCAAGGGCTTCATCATCGTCAGGAGAAGAGGGCGTCAGCTTGCGCGTCAGGCAGCGGCGCAGCCAGCAAGTGGGTCGTGTGGCCGTGAGTCAGCAGGATAGTAGCAGTGTGAGGTCGGGAGCCAAGCGGCCACCGGGGTAAAAAAACCCGCTTCGCAGGTCCAAGAAAGTAGCGGCACAGGGGTCAGCGGAAGGGGAACGGCGGCAGAAGTAGTCACTCAGTGCGGAGCGTTGGCTGTAAAATCGATACCGGCGGTGTGGCAGTTCTTTGGTAAGACACCGGAGGAGCCGAATATGGGTATATGTAGAATCTGTAGCAGAAAGTGAAGCGTGGCCAGGGAGCTAACGTTGGCACCACGGCCCTGCGTCAACACATGCAGCGTCACCATCCGGTGGCCTGGTGAGAAACGTGGCTCAGACGTGGTGTGGTCCATCCTGCCACCGCTGCAACAGCAGCAGCGCCCAGTGGCACGCATGCCATTGCAGCCAGTCAAGGCTCCACCACCTCTGCAGAAGGGAGTTGTTTCTCTTTGACATCATCTCCCGGTCCAGATGCTCCTGCTCCTCGCTACTCATGGCGCCAGCAGTCGTTCAGCGAGGAGATTGCAACGAGACAACAGTATGCGTCCAACCATCCTAGGGTGCAGAAGCTGACCGTACTCCTGTCCAAGTTGTTGGTGCTGCAGTCCCTCCCTTTCCAAATGGTAGACTCTGCACCGTTCAGAGAACTAATGGCTTGTGCCGAGCGAGATGGAGAGTTCCAAGCCGTAATTTATTTTCAAAAAGGCTAGTACCAGCACTTCATAAATATGTTAGAACAGAAGGTGGGCCAGTCCTTGAGCTTATCGGTTTGTTTCAAGGTGCACGGGCAGCGCGGACGTTGGAGCTGTAACTCCGGTCAGGGCCAGTACATGTCCTTTACGGCCCACTGGGTGAATGTGCTTCCGGCCCAGGCATACCAACAACTTGGATAGGAGACGCAGCTTTCTCATCCACGTTGTCAAACTGCGGCTCCTGCGCCAATGTTCGCCTCCTCCTCCATACCACCACACCACCCACCATCTCAGCCTCCACAAGTACTGCTCCATCATACCACATGTGTAGGGCACAGCGGTGTCACGCAGTTCTACACCTGGCTTGCCTCGGCGAAGAAGTCACACAGGGGAGGAACTGCTCCGCGTCATGCAGCAAGAAATCAATGTGTGGCTTTCTCCGCGCCAACTGCAAATCGGAACCATGGTGACGGACAATGGGAGGAACATGGTGTCCGCGCTGCACCGAGGAGGGATGGTCCATGCGCCCTGCATGGCGCACGTGTTCAATCTGGTTGTGAAAAGGTTCCTGAAGTCTTCCACCGATCTTCAGAACATTCTGAAAATGGCCAGGAAACTGTGCATGCAGTTCATTCATTCCTACAAAGCCAGGAACACCCTCCTCGAGTTGCAGCGGCAGAACGGCCTCCCCCAACACACTCTGATATGTGATGTTTCCACCCGTTGGAATTCCAGCCTACACATGTTGGACCGACTGTATGAACAGAGAAAGGCCATTAACGATTTTTTGATGATCCAGGCGGACAGGAGTACTCCCCTGTGTAACTTTGATGTCAGCCAGTGGCAGCTCATGCGTGACACCTGCCGTTTGTTGAGGCCATTCGAGGAGGCCACGTTATTTGTCAGTCACCAGGACTACGGTATGAATAACGTTATTCCACTGCTTCATGTCCTGGAACAGATGCTGAAAAATCTGTCTGGGCAGGGGACTGGAGACGTGGCGACTACATCTCGCGGCCACGTGAGTCCGGCGGGGACTGAAATGGAGGAGGAGGAGGAGGACATTGGAGCAGAAGCATTGTCTGGTGAAATGAGTGGATTTTCTACCCAGGTGACAAGAGAGGAGGAGCAGGAGCAGCTGGAGGACCTGGATCAGTCCCTGAACCAACAGGTGGTGGCCTACCTGGACAGCACTCTGCCACCCCAGTTAGAAGATCCGCTGGACTACTGGGCAGCCAAACTGGATGTGTGGCCGCAACTTGCCGAGTTTGCAGTGGAGATGCTGTCCTGCCCGGCCAGTAGTGTGGCATCAGAGCGGGTGTTCAGTGCGGCGGGGGCCATCGTTACCCCAAGGAGAACCCGCTTGTCCACGGGAAATGTGGAACGACTGACCTTTGTCAAGATGAATCAGGATTGGATTGGCCAGGATTTCCACACACCAATGCCTTAGACGTCAGACTACATCAGCCATGACGCCTCACCCAAACTGTGAGAAATGAGTCTGGGTTCAAATTACCTGCCTCAGCCCCTATTCTGATCCCGCCACCCGCCTGATGCCACACATCTGCTGACAGTTTCTCCATCTGCCACCAACCATCTTTACCAGGGACTGGTATTGCCACCTACCTCCACACTCTGTCATTGTGCCACTGTCTGACCTCATGCTGCTTCTATGGCTGATGCCGTGACCTACACACTCTGTCATTGTCCCACTCTGTGGCCTACTCCTGTTTTTGCCACCTCCAGAATGTCATTGTGCCACTGTCTGACCTCATGCTGCTGCTGTGGCTGCTGCTGTGACCTACACACTGTGTCATTGTCCCACTCTGTGGCCTACTCCTGTTTTTGCCACCTCCAGAATGTCATTGTGCCACTGTCTAACCTCATGCTGCTGCTGTGGCTGCTGCCGTGACCTCCACACTGTGTCATTGTCCCACTCTGTGGCCTACTCCTGTTTTTGCCACCTCCAGAATGTCATTGTGCCACTGTCTGACCTCATGCTGCTGCTGTGGCTGCTGCCGTGACCTACACACTCTGTCATTGTGCCACTGTCTGACCTCATGCTGCTGCTGTGGCTGCTGCCGTGACCTACACACTGTCATTGTGCCACTGTCTGACCTCATGCTGCTGCTGTGGCTGCTGCCGTGACCTACACACTGTCATTGTGCCACTGTCTGACCTCATGCTGCTGCTGTGGCTGATGCCATGACCTACACACTCTGTCATTGTGCCACTGTCTGACCTCATGCTGCTGCTGTGGCTGCTGCCGTGACCTACACACTGTGTCATTGTGCCACTGTCTGACCTCATGCTGCTGCTGTGGCTGCTGCCGTGACCTCCACACTGTGTCATTGTCCCACTCTGTTGCCTACTCCTGTTTTTGCCACCTCCAGAATGTCATTGTGCCACTGTCTGACCTCATGCTGCTGCCGCCGTCACCTCCACTCTCTGTCAATGTGCCACTCTGTGGCCTACTCCAGTTTTTGCCACCTCCAGAATGTCATTGTGCCACTGTCTAACCTCATGCTGCTGCCACCGTCACCTCCACTCTCTGTCATTGTGCCATTCAGTGGCCTACTACTGTTTTGCCACCTCCAGAATGTCATTGTGCCACTGTCTGACCTCATGCTGCTGCTGCCGAGACCTACACACTGTGTCATTGTGCCACTGTCTGACCTCATGCTGCTGCTGTGGCTGCTGCCGTGACCTCCACACTGTGTCATTGTCCCACTCTGTGGCCTACTCCTGTTTTTGCCACCTCCAGAATGTCATTGTGCCATTGTCTGACCTCATGCTGCTGCTGTGGCTGCTGCCGTGACCTACACACTGTTTCATTGTCCCACTCTGTGGCCTATTCCTGTTTTTGCCACCTCCAGAATGTCATTGTGCCACTGTCTGACCTCATGCTGCTGCTGTGGCTGCTGCCGTGACCTCCACACTGTGTCATTGTGCCACTGTCTGACCTCATGCTGCTGCTGTGGCTGCTGCCGTGACCTACACACTCTGTCATTGTGCCACTGTCTGACCTCATGTGCTGGCTGCTGTGGCTGCTGCCGTGACCTACACACTGTGTCATTGTGCCACTGTCTGACCTCATGCTGCTGCTGTGGCTGCTGCCGTGACCTACACACTGTGTCATTGTCCCTCTCTGTGGCCTACTCCTGTTTTTGCCACCTCCAGAATGTCATTGTGCCACTGTCTGACCTCATGCTGCTGCTGTGGCTGATGCCGTGACCTCCACACTGTGTCATTGTCCCACTCTGTGGCCTACTCCTGTTTTTGCCACCTCCAGAATGTCATTGTGCCACTGTCTGACCTCATGCTGCTGCTGTGGCTGCTGCCGTGACCTACACACTGTCATTGTGCCACTGTCTGACCTCATGCTGCTGCTGTGGCTGATGCCGTGACCTACACACTCTGTCATTGTGCCACTGTCTGACCTCATGCTGCTGTTGTGGCTGCTGCCGTGACCTACACACTGTCATTGTGCCACTGTCTGACCTCATGCTGCTGCTGTGGCTGCTGCCGTGACCTACACACTCTGTCATTGTGCCACTGTCTGACCTCATGCTGCTGCTGTGGCTGCTGCCGTGACCTACACACTGTGTCATTGTGCCACTCTGTGGCCTATTCCTGTTTTTGCCACCTCCAGAATGTCATTGTGCCACTCTCTGACCTCATGCTGCTGTGGCTGCCGCCGTCACCTCCACACTCTGTCACTGATGTTAACACCTGAGCCATCAGCTTGTTTTTTTCCGGATTTCGCTGCCATGACTTTATCAGGCTACATTCCCCCTTCAGTTTTTTGGTCAGTTTTGCCTTCTTAAGTGCCCAGGGAATTTTAGAGTGAAGCGATTCTAAGAGCGGCGGCAGTCATGTGCGTGTCATACTAAAACACAACATTGTATGAAGACCAAACCAAGCTCCCTCTGCATATTTAAGCATGGCACAACATTCTACAGCACCCTGCAGGCTCTGTGCAGCCTGGAAATAGCTGTTTTTTTAACATGATTCGTCGCCGAAGTAATTCGGAAAAAAGTTATTTTTTGCCAAGAAATTCGGCGAAGTGAACGAACCGAATTTCGGGAAATTCGCCCATCTCTACTCATAAGGCAATGTCAACTAAAAAATAAAAAAAAGTTATAGCTCATGGAAGGAGGAATGGAGAAAACAAACATGCTTTCATTATAAATCAGCATTAATTTTAATATTGTACTGTATAAAAATGTTCTGCTCATTAAACTTCTGCACTAAGTCTACCATCGGGTTAAAACAGCCCTGATCAGTAGCATTGAAAATTAAAAAAGAAATCACCAACATTTAAAAAATAAGGGCCACATGTATGAAAACTGTCAAGGTCTAAAACTCACTTTGTCGCCCATAGAAACCAATCAGAGCGCCCCTCTCATTTCATATAGTGCTCTGGAAAAATGAGAAGGGCTCTCTGTTTGGTTGCTTTGGGCAACAAAGTGAGTTTTAGAACTAGACAGTTTTCATACATATGGTCCTAAATGTTTAGCATAAAACTAGTCATGCAGCCTCTGCTTTCTACATTCTTCTACAACTATTTTAAAGGCTTTGATCCCTTTCCATCCTAATATGACAAGCCTACTTCTATTATACTAGGTATTTCATAGTTTTCACAGTGTCTGTTTGGGGCTCTAACATTTGTTCTTTGCTAATTCCTAGTGGATCCTTTAATGTTCCCTATTTAGACTAAAAGAATTGTATAATGGTTCCAATTTTAGATATAGCGACAGGCATTTAATTATAGCTATATCTATAATATTTCTTATATTATTTTAGTGGAGAAGAGTAGGTCTGGACTCGAGTTCTAAAAGATGAGAGTACAGAGAAGTTATACTTTGTAGGTGATTTATTTTTGTAAGTTGTTTTATACAATTTTGATAAAAGTACAGCATTGAAAAAGTTAGTGACATAAAACTAAGCCCTGCTAGCCCAGTATTATAACAGAGATAGTCTGTAAATAAGGGCTAAAAGAAGTAAGAACAAATTATGCTTAAACTAATGACAGTAGACAAGCAAGACATAGAAGAGAAGGGTGGTAAATATTCATTGGCTTTGCCTTTAGACCAGTCAACAATATTACAAAAAAGAATTTATGTAGCTAGGAAAGCATTTCCATGCTCTAGCTATGGTCCGTTTGGCAACAAGAAGAAAGTTTTGTGCTTTGCACAAGGCACCTCTTCTATGATTGTATGGAATAGTTTCTAGTTAAAATAAATCCAGTGACCGTGCAAGTAAGATGATAAAGTTACATCCACAGCCTGTAGATTTTTTGGCAGGTCAACTAGCTGTAGAACCTGTAGTATTATTATAGTGCCACTCTATAGTCCTTATGAGAAAACTATAGTGTGTACCTTTTACCACCACCAGGTAAAAATCCTGGACAGACGACCTCAGTTCTTTTCCAGAGAGAAGCCTTTATTTTGGATTTCAGTCCCAAACGACAGTAATTAAGAAATCTCTTTTCCCAGAAAGTTATGGATGAATATACTCAATACCTTGATGTTATACCTCCATTCATCCACACCTTTTTACAATCTTTCAATCACTTCTTATACAATTTTTCCCCTTTGGGTAACATTAAAAAAGTCATCTGAGTGGCTAATGTAAAACTAATCAAAAGAATTAGTTCACATTTGTTTGGTGAAAACAATTCTTCCCTTGAAATGTAAAGAAATGGTGAAATCTCTTGGTGACACCTTTTAAAAATGCGGAGACTTATGGTCTAGCATTATACATGGTCTAGCCTAGATTATTAATTCTGCAGAAAATGCACTTATCTACAGTGACATTTGCATTTCAGCCAAGAAACATTTTTACCTGTTTCTACCCTCATCTACATATTCAACACAGGCATAGTCTTAATGCAGACGTTTGTACAAGGCCTATGAGATTGTGAAAGCCTGCTCCAATGTTAGCTTCTATGGAATGTACAGAAATACATATATGTATATACTGAAAATATATATATATACTGAAAGCCTACTGAAAATATTTCCGGGGAAAACCAGTTCCTAAAGCAAGGCGAGGAGTAGCCAGGGGTAATTTAGGCAATGCAGACAGACATTAACTACCAGCGTAATAGTACTTTGCATGAAGAGTCTAAGAATGGTTCTACGAATAGAATCATTCCAGTTATATTCAAAAAATGTGCTGAGGAGTACAAAGAGGGAGGGGGACATCTGGATTGTACAAATGTTCAAAACCACTAAAGGTGCTGTTCACCTGAAACAGTTGTACAAACAATGGTACAACACATGTATTGCTCACAGGGTGTCACCAATAGAAGTTCAATGGTAAATCAGGGCAGCCCGCTTCCTTTGGCTTGGCTCAGGGACTCCTTAGCACAAAAAGGTTCCTCGGAATTCAATAGTAAAATGATTGTGGCTTGCCATAAGCATCGATCTACATTGGTCCTAATTAGTCCTTTTTTGTGGATCAATGCCTATGGCAACCTGCGATCATTTTAGTATTCCAGTAATATTATATCAAGGAATGACACAAACATTGTTGAAAAAAAGGTATGGGGAAGTAACATTTTAAATATATTGATTTGGATAGTACTCATCAAAATCTAATGAGGTAAATGAGCAATTAATTGAGTAGGAAGAACCCCTTTAACTATATTACAGAACAGATGGAACAGGTATGAAAATTCTCTCTCTTCTACCTTATTTTTATGGTTATTCCCCCCTCTTAATTGCACCTGAGGCTACTTCTACCCCCCTGGTTTGTACCAGTGTCCTCCTGAAGGTAGTCAACATTTTCATTTAGGAACCATGTTTGAAATTCATTACCAAAGTAGTCTGTAACAGACAATAAAGCAACAGACAAGATGGTCCAATGAAGATGGCAATGGAAATAAAGGAGCATTGAAACAAAAGAACAAAGTAACAAAAGAAAGACAGGACTTTTTCACTGCAGACACTCAAAAGCAGATACGTTTGGGCCAGATGGAAACACACAGAAGTACATAGTGGGGTTCAAATAGGAAGTTTCAAGGAGCAGTAAAACAGGGAAGGAATATGAAAGTTTTCTGGCGGATACTACCAATATTTATGTAAAAGGGCTAGATAGTAAGTTTTTGAAGGAGAAGTCACTACAGTCAATTAAAGAGAAGGGAAAACCACAGCCTTAGTGGGAGTGACACCATGTCTACTAAGCCGACTGGTAAATACAAAGCTTGAATGAAGTGCACCAGTACGTCTGCTGTCTTGAGCCATGTTAAACTCAGCTCTGTACTTCACCCCTTATATTGAATTAGTCACACACTTATGCCACCTTCATCTCAATATATTGTTTTTGACAGACAAAGCACATTTTGAAATGAATAACTTTTCCTTTTATCATCAGCTCCATCAGTAAGTAGTATAACTGTGTACCAAATTCTGTCTGGTTGACTAGATAGTCCACCTTTATGTGTACAACCCCATTTTTACAAAAGACAGCTGTCCCATTGAACAAATCAAGAAGTTTTTATCCTTTTGTATTACCTCCATTTCCTCACAGAATGTAGATGCGAGCAGGGTCTTCATGCTTTTAATATGAATAGTTTCTTAGTTTGTTATCCTGTAATGTCTGATTTCTTCTGAATATATTCACATTGTAAATTGCTATTCAATGTGTTTGCACTATGTAAATAAAGATAGAGATCAGCAGGTCCCTGGAGCTCATATATCAGATGTCGCTACAAGGCGCATAGTAGCAGTCAGTGATGGATGCATGACTGGCTGGGTTAGTGTTTTAGTGAGGGAGCTTATTTCTGTGGAGCGAAATTTCTGTAATTAAACATATAGGGCAACATGTATGAACCGGGCTTCGCCAGAAGTCTGGCATCTTTTCAGCCCGAAAACTAGCGCGGCCCCACTATCAGGCGCATTACAGAGCACCCACGACATTTTGTAATGAGCCTGAGATTGGAAGGCGTGCTGGAGGTGTGTCGCACTACAACCGTACGATACTACAGATTTATAGCTTCAGTACGGCAAATCCAGGCGCATTACTGCAGGAACAGGTAAACCACTTTAAAAGTGGTTTACCTGAGCCAGAAGTGTCGCTTTGTAGCTCAGGCACATTCTACGCTACAAAATCGCGCAAAAAATGGCGCCTCGGCGCCAAAAATCATGCATGTAGCCCATATTAAACATTTTTGGTCAAACATTTTGATCATTGTGGATCCCAACTCTATGACACTCTTTTTTAGCCATTGCCACTGCAACTTCATTACCAGCAGAGGGAGAAACCCAGCAATCCAACAGCATGTGTCCTGCTGCCAGGCTTATAAAGTATAACTATTACCTCAAATAATAATTATAACATATACAGTGAAGGAAAGAATTATAATAATAATAATAATTTTTTCTCTGATTTTGTAAGTTTGCCCACTGACAAAGACATGAACAGTCTATAATTTTAAGGGTAGGTAAATTTTAACACTGAGAAATAGAATATCCAAAATAAAATACAGAAAATCACATTGTATAAATTACATAAATGTATTTGCATTTTGCTGAGAGAAATAAGTATTTGATCTCCTACCAACCATTAAGAGTTCTGGCTCCTACAGACAAGTTAGGCGCTCCTAATCAACTCATTACCTGTATTAAAGACAGCTGTCTTAAATAGTCACATTTATAAAAGATTCCTGTCCACAGACTCAATTAATCAGTCAGACTCTAACCTCTTCAACATGGGCAAGGCCACAGAGCTTTCTAAGGATGTCAGGGACAAGTTCATACATCTGCGCAAAGTTGGAATGGGCGACAAAATCATAAGTAAGACGCTGGGTGAGAAGGAGACAACTGTTGGTCCAATAGGAAGAAAATGGAAGAAATGCAAAATGGCTGGAAACTGACATCGATCTGGGGCACCATGCAAAATCTCACCTCGTGGGGCATCTGATCATGAGGAAGGTGAGAGATCAGCCTAAAACTACATGGGGGGGACTTGTTAATGATCTCAATGCAGTTGGAACCACAGTCACCAAGAAAACCATTGGTAACACATTATGCCGTAATGGTTTAAAATCCTTCAGTGCCCACAAGGTCCCCCTGCTTAAGAAGGCACATGTGCAGGCCCGTCTGAAGTTTGCTAATGAACACCTGGATGATTCTCTAAGTGATTGGGAGAAGGTGCTGTGGTCAGATGAGACAAAATTTGAACTCTTTGGCATTATCTCAACTCGCTGTGTTTGGAGGAAGAGAAATGCTGCCTATGACCCAAAGAACACCATCCCCACTGTCAAGCATGGAGGTGGAAAAATGTTTTGGTGATGTTTCTCTGCTAAGGGCACAGGACTACTTCACCACATCAGTGGGAGAATGGATGCAGACATGTACCGTAAAATCCGGAGTGACAACCTCCTTCCCTCCACCAGGACATTAAAAATGGGTCGTGGCTGGGTCTTCCAGCACGACAATGACCCAAAACATACAGCCAAGGCAACAAAGGAGAGGCTCAAAAAGAAGCCCATTAAGGTTATAGCGTGGCCTAGCCAGTTTCCAGACCTTAATCCCATAGAAAACTTACGGAGTGAGTTGAAGTTCCAAGTTGCTAAGCGACAGCCTCAAAATCTTAATGATTTAGAGATGATCTGCAAAGAGGAATGGACCAAAAGTCCTCCTGACATGTGCGCAAACCTCAACATCAACTACAAAAAACGTCTGACTGCTGGCCCCCAACAATTTTTTTCCCCCAAAGTCATGTTTGCCAGAGTAATAAATACTTATTTCCACTGCAAAATGCAAATAAATTTTAAAATTTAAACAATTGATTTTCCCTGGATTTATTTGGATATTCTATCTCTCAAGTTAAAATTATAGACTGTTCCATGTTTTTGTCATTGGCAACTTACAGATCAGTAAGGGATCAAATAATTATTTCCTTCATTGTACAATATCAACCATTTCTGCCTTATGTAAAGTTTAGCAGTTAGGCATTCAATTGAACAGGCTACCTTTTATCTAGAACACCAAAAGGGATAACACAAGCCAAAAAATGAACACACTCAAATATTTTAATGTTAAAATAATATTAAAATTTATTTTAATAAAAATTTCAAAGGACAATCAACCTTAAAGGCTCATGACAAAATACAAATGCAGGGCGTCGCTAAGCAGTTTATTCGGGGCACAACCCCCGGACAATCCCTGTGCCCCAAATCCTAGCCTGGGGTTTCAGGGGAGCGCTATGTCCTGCAGCGCCGTTGATCTTTTTTAGATGTGTGTGCTCCCCCTAACCACACTCAACCGTTCTTCATGCAGGGGGGGGAGGGGGAGCACTGTGGATTTCCCGGGGGGGTTAGCAGAGGGGGGGGGGCCCCGTCACTCCCGAACTCCTGACTGTCAAACTTCACGTCTGTAGCCGCGTTCAGCACGAAGGGCCCGGCATCAGGGAACAGCACACAGGAGTGAGGGCTCCGCCCCCTGCTGTGCTGCTCTCCGGGCTATGCAACTACACAAAACAACGAGAAATTGCCACTCACCCTCCCTTAATTGAGAGCGCAAAGCTGCTTTCTGAAGCCCGGATCCATAATATAGACTCAAAGATTTGCCAGCAACCCAAGATCGATAAAAAAAATTTGGGGTTCTTTATTGGCAGAGAAAAATCGGGGTGACAACAAATGGCAGCAAAATTTCTAAAGCTTTCCCGGGTCTACCCGACCCTTAATCATACCCATAACGCCCCAATAACATAAACTCACTTATATACCAAAAGTGAGTACAAACATGAAACCCCACCTGCGGGAAGCACGGGCGGGACAAAACCCCCGGGAATCATCGCATGCGCCAAAAAGGGGCCCCCATCCCCACTACCAGAACTACAAAGATCGCGATAACAGGGATGTCACCACTACTTTAAACATGATTCCGGGGGTTTCCTGCCCGCACCCGGTTTCCCCGGGCAGGTGAGTTACATGTTTTGTACTCACTTAGGATATAAGTAAAGTTGATTTTAAATTGACAGTTATTTTTAGGGTTAAGGGCCCGAGTTTTCCCCTAAAAAACGCGTCAGCTTTAAATTTTGTGCCTTTTGGGTTTGTCACCACGACTTTACTCTCCCAAATTTAAAAGCCTCCTTTTTTTTCATCATTTTGGAGTTCGGGCAAATTTGACTGTCTACAATTATGGACCTGGCTTCCAGAAAGCACCCCGTCGCTCTAAAATTTAAGGGTGGTGACTGGCAATTTCTCGCTTTTTTTGTATTTTTTCCCGGGTTGCCGTGCAAAACCAAAAACCGCTTATAAAATTTAAAAACATACGGATGGTCTAGAAAACTTGAATTATAACATTTGTTGACATATTTTAATAGTTACATAATCACAATTGTTGTGTTTTACTAAAACCGGTTTTCCAATTTTGGCTTTTTTTCCATGCGTGCAAACAGAGGAGACAAGGTAGCACAAGTTTTTTAAACACAAATGTATTGTTCCACAGAATCTGACTGCCGAAATAGTTTTTAAAAATTTGAGAAAGTACTCATGCAAGAAGTACGATATGGGGGGACTTTTTCAACACCCCAACAATAAGTGCAAAAAAAACAAATTTCCATGTGGGGCTAAAGCTACGAAAAACACCCAATTTTTTTTTTTATTCTTTATAAAATTTCTAAAGAAAAAGGAACGATACACTTTCAGCCCCGTTTTATGGGAATCTTTTGAATCTAATCAAATTTCTGAAGAAAAAAATTGAAAACCCAGAACAACTATCTGCTCAAATACAAACCTTAGAGCAAAAACTCAAGGACATTCTGATTCTGGGCAAAAAAATAAGCAGATGTATTTAAAAAAATTGAAAAAATTGTCCCCTTTGGGGGTCCCAAATTTTGGGAACCAAAAAAAAGCAAAAATTTTAAAAAGTGAAACAGCTTTATTACGAAAATGATTGGGGTTTACAATTGGCAAACTCAGGGTAATAAAACCCCCAGCACTCCTAGATCCATTCTAAAGCGCAAACCAAAGGGATACTCCGAGAAGGTGGGGACAGTCTAAACGAGTAAGCTTCAGCTCAACTCCTCATAAAAAACAGCTCAATCAATGGGGGAGATGGAGAAGACAGACAACTACAGCTTTAAATTTTCACCAAAACCATAGTAAATTTCCCCAAAAGAAATACAAAAAACGATATAGAAGAGGAGGACGCAAGCAAGCCCGGGGGGGGTCCAAAAAGGCCTTCCCCAAAAACAAAAAGGAAAGCATCCAAATCTAAAAAGTGTTAAATTTTAAACCCAAACCCAATATTTTACTAAGGATCAAAAGGGAGGGTTTTTTTAAAACTAAAGGGGTTTAAAAATTTTTAAATGGATCAGTCCCCCCCAATTTGTTCCTACTCTCAAAAGTGTCAACCTTTTTAAGGGAACTTCTGTTAAAAGGGACTTTTGGGGTAATGAATCAGAGAACATGCCTTCTATTGCACAGGATGACACCCCGTGTAATGGAAAAATGATTATGCGGTTTTAAAGTTTTCAGAGCAGATGGCATTAATAAATTTACAGGAATTAAGTGCATCCCGAGAGATTGTCTTTGCATCCCCTAAAGCATTTAAAAAAAAAAAAAATTCTCCTTTTTTTAACCAACCCCGGCAGGCCCCAAAAGGGTAGGGAAATTTTTTTTAAACTAATGGAAGAGGAAATCGGGAAAAAACCCTAGGGTCCCCAATTTTTTCCCTCTTAAACCCCAACTATCTCGTAGATTACAGAAACCCTTGGGGTGAGTTTTAAGGAAATGCAAGAAAAATTAAATAGTAATAGATGGCTAACAAGGGAGGGTCAGGGGAAATCATGTATAAGTCAATTTATTTTAAAAAAATGACCCTTTGTTGTCAACGTAAACTACATACCAAAAACTTTTTTCCCTGAAAAAGGGAGTCGAGTATATTGTAAATTTTCTGGACTCTCCCTGTCCCCCTTACCCCTAGGGCCTCCCTAAGATCCAAAGAAATTTTTCCCTCCACCCCCCCCCATGCCCCAAAATCGTATGGGGGGCTTTCCCTAAAAATTGAAAGGTTATCCCAGTGGCTCGACGTCCACTACAGCCTTTGTTAAACGAGTGCCGGGTTTCTTGGGCAGGACCCTAGAACTTTTCAACAAATTTTGTCTAACAAGGCGGGCGCCCTGATTTGTGTCCCGGGGCTGTCCCTTCGAGTCACGGGTATACCAGCATACCTTTGGAGATTGCTCTGATGGCCCGGATTTCCATCTTAAACAGATTCGGGCACTTACCGGGTTGATAAAAAAACGTTTATCAAATATGAAAACCTCATTTTTAAATGCAACAAAAATTTTTTTGTTTTTTTGACAAAACGTTTTTTTACAGCTTGGGGGAGTAAAGGGGGGGTGAAAAAAATTTTCGCCTTCTCGGGCAAATCTGGTAAAGTCTTGGGGGGAAAATTTCGTAAAATTTTTTACTGATTTTAAACCCCTTTTTTGGGGGGATTGGAGGGTACGGAAAGATACATAAAAACCTCCCTATTTATTTGGGGGGTTTCCGGGGTTCTGCCGGCCACCCTCATGGGCTACACCCAAAAATTTAACCCCCTTTAATTTTTTTTTCACATATGTAGTAAAAGAACAAAAAAATTCCCTTTTTTTTGGATCGGGTACAAAGGGGGAAAAGGGGGTTCAAAATAAATTTCCACCAAACTCACGGGAAAAAGGTGGGCCGGGCAATACCATTTAAATTTCCCAAAAAAAACCATTAAAAACATAAAAAACGGGCTATCCCGGGTTTGGCGAATTTTTAGGGCAAAACGGAATTGCCCCCTAAAAAAAACCCTGCTGATTTTCAAAATAAAATCCCAACAAATTTTAAATTCACGACTTTCGGGCTCGTGGTTACCCTAAATGGGTTTTGGATCGAGCTGTGATAAAATTTAGAAAATATGTCTCCCCCTAAGCTGCGACTTCAAAAAACACAAAGGAAAATACACGGAAAAAAATTTTTTTAACTTTTGTATTTAAATTTTAATTCAAGCTTAAATCAAATTCAAAAATTTCAAAATTTAAATACTTACCTGCCCCTTAAAAACAAGACCCTATCTTGGCAAACATATTAAAAAACGCTGTCGTGAAATGCCAAAAGGGTCAAACTTTGGGTAGAAATGTTTTCCCCCCGAATATATTTACATCTGAACCAAAACGGTCAACCTGGCTACAAAACCCAAGGGGGCCCCATAGGTGGGGGGGCATCCGTGTAAAACATGCAAGTTTGTAGTGCCTACACGGGAAAATTTTTAAAAGCGATACCCCAAAACTTTTTTAAAAAAACATATATTAACTTAAAACAACAGGAAATTTATATAATAAAAATGCAGTCCTTTTTAACCAAAAATTTTGTAGGGGTACAAACTCCTAAATTTTAGACCCGAAAATTTTTGGGGCATCTAAAGTATTACAAACCCTCAAACACGTGCCAATTTTTTGGAGCTCAAGACACTTTATTGAAATTGATAACTCAGACACACAGGGCTTTCAATCGTTTTTCAATTGAAAAAGTATTTAGGGACACGGGGGGGTAATTTTGGGAAAATAGATTTTAAAAAATCTAGAAGCTTACTGGATCATGCTTGAAATTTTAAATTTCTCCCCCCTTTTGGTTTTAAAAGTACGCAATTAAGTAAATTTCCATTTATTAAAAAGTCTTTATATTTTAGGGTATGTTGTATCTCAGTCCCCCTTTTTTTACTGTTATTTTAAAATAAAAAATTTAAATTTTTTCATTGGGTTTAAAAACCCTTTTTAATATAGGTTTAAACATCATTATTGACATATTTTGGGGTTTTTAGGGTTTTTTATGTACTTTTTCTCATTTTCAACTAACATATTTTATTTCTCCTTTTTTAATTTTTTTTACCCTTTTGATTATATTATTGTTTTTTTGTTTAAAAAACCCCTTAAAATTTTCTTTAAAATGTCTCTTGGTACTCAAATAGGGGGGATTTCAGTGACCTGACGGTTCCGGGGTTGTGCGCTGTTTTCCCCAAATGGGCTCTCCCCACTTAAACTACCCTTTCTGTTGCCCCCAGATTTTGGGGGGGGGGGGCCAAAAAAATTCCGACTGAGGAAGCTACCCACTCCTTACGGCTTTCTTCCCGCAGACTTTCGTTGGGATCTCTGGTTTTTCTCGCCCTTTCCCTTTGTTTCGGCTTGACAGCTGATCATGTTTACTCAGTGGGGACCCTCCTGTTATCGCGATCTTTTAGTTCTGGATGAGATTGGGGCTGCGTGCGCATGCGCATGATTTCCCGGGGTTTTGTCCGCGGGGGCCCCTCGGGCCCCCCGCAGTGGGGTTTCAAAGTTTTTACTCACTTTTTGGTATAAAAAAGTGAGTTGATGGGTTTTTGACAATTTTTTTCTATTATTAAAGGTTTAGTATTTAAACCCGAAACGCTTTAGCATTACTGCTTGGGCCCTTTTTTCACACGATTTTACTCTGCCAATAAAGACCTCCATTTTTTCATTTGATCTTGGAGTTCTGGCAAATCTTTGACTTTCTAAATATTATGCAACTACACAGCCTTCAAAAAGGGTTTTACTTTCAACAGTATTAAGGTAACACATCATCATCACATCCCTCCCATCATCCATCATTCATAGGTGCCCAGGAGGTCTTTAAGGGATTTAGTAGCCCACTGTAGAGAAAATAAGGGGGAAAACCACAATAATAAAGGAAAAAACCACAAAACTTCATGAATATTTTAAATGTGCGAATGTATATCCCTACATGCCAACTCTCCTGCTTTGCCGGGGGGGGGCCCCCCAATTGGGGTTCCCCCCCCCCCTCCCGGCAGAGTTGAAATTCCTCCCCGCCGCCACAGGCAGCGGGGGTTTTTTAAATTAAATGCGGCGCCAGAGTACCCTATTGCGCTATCTTGGCGCCCCCCAGGGGGGGCCGCTCCCAAAAGGCGGGTGAAAACGGCCGGGCCCTGGCCCTCATTCCGTAGGGACTCCCCAAATGTTCAGGGGGGAGGCAGGGGGGATCGTTCCCCCCTCCTCCCTTTCCCCCTTAGTACAGCGCCGGTTTTTGCGCTGTACATACAGATCAGCGTCACAGGAGGGTGGGCTCGCCGCCCCCACTCCCCCTTTCGACGCTGAGGAATCAGCCAGGAGATGTCCGAGCTTCAGGGAAACCTGGGGAGGGAAGTGACTTTTATTATTTTTTTTTTTATTAAACTATAGGGGGGGGGACTACCCGGCTAACAAAGGGGGGCCCAAATACCCCGGCTAACAAAGTGGGCAACTACCTGGCTAACAAAAGGGGGGGAACTACCCGGGACCAAAGGGGGCAAAATACCTGGGTAACAAATTGGGGGGGAAACTACCGGCTTTAAAAAAGGGGGGCAACTAAACCTTTGGGTAACAAAGGGGGCATCTACCTGCCCACAAAGGGGCATCCCCCCTTTCCTGTAAGGGGACTACCGGTTTTTGGGGGGCTACTACCTTTGGGTATAAAGGGGATCACCTGGGTTTCTTCCCCAAAACCCCTTATCAGTTTTGGCGGAGTGGGGGTGGTTTTTGGGAAGGGGTTTGGGGCAAACCAAAAAAAATGGGCCCTGTCCATGAAAGTATTTTTCCGCCCTCTTTAAAACTCCTGCTTTTTTTTTTTTCAAAAGTTGCAAAAATGATGTATATACGTGGTGGTATACACTTAGTGTATTGTGGTAAAGGCCCTTTTGGTGCATATATGGGGGGTTTAGTGTTATATGTGTAAAAATTTTGTGGAAAACATTTGTGTTTTATATGGGGTATTTGTGTATGTATGGGGTATTAAAATTTTATGCAAAGTAAAGGGGCTATTTTGTTTATTTGGGTATATATGTATTGGGTTTTGTATGCCCCTTGGGGGTTTTGTTTTTATAGATATGGGGTGTGTGTAAAATATAATGTGTGCATGCATATGTGTTTATAAAATGTGGGATGTATTTTGTGTTTTTTATATATAGATATATCTTTTGTGTACATGTGTAAGTACTTAATATGTGTTTTAGTGTATAAAAACACATATCCCAAACCCCATTGACCCATTTTGCATCCTGCCTGTTCTTTTCCTTTTTAAAAAATTAAACTAAAACCTGATTATGAATTGTATCTGAATTTTCATTTTTTTTTTACCCGTCATTTTTTAAGGGTTGCATATTTTTTTTTAAGCTGCTGCCCGCCAGGGGGAAAAATTCCCCCACAGGGGTTAAATTGGGGGGGTCCTTTTTTTGGTGTATTTGGGGCTTTAAAACACCCTTTACATGCGCACCGCCGCAATTGCGTAATTCCCTAAACTCTCTTTTGAGAGCTTTTGGGAAATTTTTATGTCGATGTAAAAAAAACAATGGTATTTTACCTGAAGAAAGAAGTGACAGTCCCCCCCCTTTTTGAAGCTGCAGGTCCCCCTTATTTTATGGGTGGGTTCTGGGGTTTTCAGGGAAAACCCGGGAACCAGAGCACTTACCGCTATGATTTTACCGTATTTGCGGGGCCACTTTGGGGACATTACAGCACAGTTATGCCCCACAAATACACTGTTTGTGTTTCCCCACAGCGTAATGTCGTTCCGTACTTTTTCGCATAATTTCCTTCAAAACACCCCGACGAACAGGCCCAAAATTATGGGAATTCATTTTCCTCACTGAGAACTAGATTTCCTGTATCAGTGAAGCTTTAAGTGGGGTGCGGCCACATTTTTTTTCTTTTGTAAAAATCCAAAGCCGCATTTTTATGGGCGTGAAAAAAAACCCTGTAACCACGTCCTACTGAGCAAAACCTAACACAGGGCCCGGGCCCCGGATGTTTTGGGACCCTAGCAACGCCCCTGTACAAATGTATTACATAGACCACAAATGAAACATGGCACTCACTGTTTATTAACTATAGTAAGGTAATACATTGGTAAAGTTAAATATAAATAGTATAGCCTAAAGAGTATAAATTTGACCAAAATAAGTGTGTGCATCCAAATAGTGTAGAACAGTGTGGACAACAGTGTGCTCAGCGATTCACTGGCTTATTCTTGGATCTGTTCATCTTGATGTGTTTTATATAAAATAATTGTAATATTTTTTCAATAAAACTATTTTATGTTATTCAATATTTTGGTTGTGCTATCCTATTCGGTCTAGAATTTCTTTCTTTTGTACACTATTTTTGCATGTTATTTGCCCTAATATTGCAAAGGTGTCTTTTACCTAAAAAAACATAAATTGTTGTACTCATCCACCATTAAGTTATTTGAAATCTGCTAAATTTAAAAATAAAATGGCCCTTAAACTTCAATAATAGTTTTCATAGTAATGAAGAAAAAGTGGGAAGTCCGGAAATTATATCCATAAAACCATTAATCCTTTATTAATTTCCATTTAAAAGTGCAGATGTGGGAAGCATAGTCATAAAAAAGATAGTTCTGGGTCTCGCTTATGCGTTTCAAGTCACACACTGACTCTTGATCACAGGAAAATAATCACAGGAAAATGTTGGTGGAAATTGTCCATGTAAACTTCAATAATAATTTTCATTGTATTGTACAAATTTTTGAATCGTTAACTAGAAGTGTGTAGTAGCAGGGGACAGCTCTTTATCAAGGGTAATGTTAAAAAAATATTGTCTTGCGAGTTCATGGATGAGAGCTTTCTATTCTATAGTGTTTTACTATACCATACACTATAACAACTGTTTTGCATGGGAGAGGAAACATCATACTTAAGAGGTGTTTTTCTGCAAAAGGGACAGGATGGCTGCACCATATTGAAGGAAGGATGAATGGGGCTATGTATCACGAGATTATTGAAGATGGGTCATGGCTGGGTCTTCCAGCAGGACAATGACCCAAAACACACAGCCAGGATAACCAAGGTCCTGGAGTGGCCTAACCAATCTGCAGACCTGAACCCAATCAAAAATCTTTGAAGGGAGCTGAAATTCAATGTAGCCAAGTAACAACCTCAAAACCTGAAAGATCTGGAGAAGATCTGTATGGAGGAGTGAGCCTAAATCCCAGCTGCAATGTGTGCAAACTTGGTCAAGAACCACAGAAAACATCTAACCTCTGTAATTGCAAACAAAGGTTTCTGTACCAAATATTAAGTTCTGCCTTTCTATTGTATAAAATAGTTATTTCATGCAATAAAATGGCAAATACTTATTTAAAAATCATACATCGTGATTTTTTGGATTATTTTTTAGATTCTGTCTCTCTCAGTTGAAGTGTATCTATGACAAAAATTACAAACCTCTCCATTCTTAGTAGGTGAGAAAACTTGTAAAATTGCCAATGTATCAAATACTTATTTTCTCCACTGTATAATATATGCTGCCTTTTTATTATTAAAGTTTTAATTGGCTAACGTTAATTCAAATTTTGAAGATAATTAATTTGAGGTTTTACAAATCATTTTACAGTCAAGATGTAACTAACTGTACAATGTAATTACCTTACTGATTTCACTCCAGCCGCCTCACCTGTTCTTGTTATCTCCCTTTGCATACTGACATGACATTTATTGTGATGAGATGCAAAGTAACCATGGTCGCCAATTGTTTGCTGGACCAATGATGGACCCTGACGTTGTCAGAATGGACTAGCATAAAGAAACAACAGAACCAACAGGTGGCAGCAGTGGAACTGGCAAGATGTAAAGAGGGCACAGCTGGCTGAGTTTTTAAGTACGTCTACATAAAGTTACATAGAATAGTACACAAACTATAAAATGATATAGACAAGGCTACAAACAAGGCAGGAGACATACACATGATCTTACATTAAGGTAAATATGGTAAGATGTTCTAGAAAAGATAGTGACAGTGTCTCAACCCAATCACTCTGGTAAAGGGTCTACAATATATCCTAAATGTGGACTGCAATAGATCTATCAGCACAATTTTTGTATAACCTACTTGCTGTGAAGAACAAAATAGCCATGGAGATGCTGTTCAACTGGGTAACTGAGGTTGGGTGTAGACTGACGGGTAACTGAGGTTGGGTGTAGACTGACTTAACCTGGCAAATGTTTGCATCCCAGCTTGGATATTAGGAGCCACTGGCACTCTTCTTTTCCTTTCTTTTGATAAATGAAGTACATGTTATACATGTTAATTGCAATGGTTGGCTTGATATTTTCTTATACATAAATTACAGTTAATGTCTATGCAATTATTTAACAGAATAGCAAACAAAAAAAAGTCTGTGCCTAAAAGCAATTTGTAAAAGAACAACAATAAAAAATAAAACTTTTTTTTTACAGTCTGCAAATTTAGTTCCACATTTTTATAAAATTCTCTCTGAATAAAAACTGAACTGCATATTTATTAATAAAACATTATGTGGTGGTAAAAAAAAATCTCAAATTAAAAATCACATATTTTTATGATTCATGTAGTTGAGTTTACTATTTTTAAATACAATTCTCATGTAAATTCCAAATTATTGGTTATAGGAGATAGAAGAATATTGTAAACTGAATAATAGTATGGATTACACCTAACTACATAAGCAGCCATTTCAAATTTTGAAATTGTTTCATAATGGTTAGGCCTTGTTCATGCAACGGATCCACAGCAGAAATCCAAGATAATACCCTTGTATTTCTCCCATGGATTTTAACTTTATATGTGATGGAGTCCACCATAGTTATAAATGCAGACTAGCCCCACTTAGTGGGGCTAATCTGCATCCCATTTTCCTGGCTCAGAATCTATGTGGACACCGCATCAATAAATGATCGGTCCCTATTTTCTTTTCCTGCATTGCAGAAAAATCCTAACCATGATTCATATTATGAACTACAGCACGGATACCTATTAGATCTAATGTGATATGGGTTCTTGGTGGACTGCATTCAAATGCACGAAATCGGCAAAACTTTCTGCCATGTCAATAAAGTCTTTGTTGCTCAAAAACAGTGCTGTGTCCAAATGGTATGTCTAGTAAATTACAATAATTTGGATAAATCTAAGTTCTCAATTTAATTATAAATGTTTTAGTGTGTTAGTTTTATACCCTTGGACCAATCATAACATTTAAAGAGCAGATATTAAAACTGATTTTTTTCTAAAGTGTGTTACATATGTTAGTGTTTACCTTGAGTAAAAAAAAGTTGCACTTATTTTTAGTCTGCAATGTTTATTACTTGTTTTGTTTTCTTTTACATGATCCAAGTATACATGCAGCCATTTCTTAAGTGACAACTAAAGGACAATAGATTTTTATCCTGCATCTCCATTTTAATGAGGCAGATTTGAAGCTCTGTATCAGAAGACTCTTCAACCACTATTAACCCCTTACCAACATTTAACGTATGAGTACGTCCTAATGCCAGTAATAGGCTTTGTAGTGGGATCACAGCGCAAACCAAATATATAGTCTCTGGGTGTTAGCTGCTAACTGTAGCTAACACCCGGTGGTTGCAGTATTTAACCCGTTTCGTCACTTTGATCGGGGCACCTGTGGCGAAATTGTGGGCTCCCGATCGGTTAATATGGCAGTTGGAAGCCTTGGGAAGGCTTCCGTTGCCACCATGCTTTCTGTTTTACTACTTCTCCTGCCCCAGGCAGGAAGTAGTAAAACTGCCATCTTTGTACACCCTTACAATACAGTACATTAGGCTATATACTGTAAATAAGTGCACCCCCTAGTGATGAAGCACCCGAGAGCGACTCAAAGTTAAAGTAAAAAAATGTTTTAAAGTATAAAAAAAAATTAAACGTTCAAATCACCACCCTTTTGCCATTTTAAAAATAAAAAAACAATAAAAAGTTACACATATTTGGTATCGCCGCATCTGAAAAAGTCCCATCTATTAAAATATAACATCATTTATCCCGTACGCTAAACACCGTAGAAGAAAAAAAATTCCAAACGCCAAAACTGCGGTTTATTTGGTCATTTCACGTCCTACAAAAAATTGCTGCCCATGTATTCAAAACTGGCAGTAATAAAAAGTACAGCCTGAAAAAAATGCTCCCTCACTCAAGTCCATAGGTGTTAGTATAAAAAGTTATTGGTTGCAGCCGTGCAAATTTCAAAAAAAGAAAATTTGGAATTTTTTTATGGTACAAAAATAACGAACCGCAAAATGTTTGTTTGTTGATTCGTTCAACTGTAGAAATACTGATAACACATCATTTTTACCGAAGATTGAACGCCGTAAAAGCAAAACACACGCAAACATGGCATAAGTACACTTTTTCACATTTTGCCTCACTTACCAATTTTTTTAGGTTTACTAGTATATTCTATGGTATGATGAATGATGCTATTAGAAAGTACACCTTGTCCCGAAAAATAAAAGCCCTCTATGTCTATATAGATGAAAAAATAAAAATGTTACGGCTCTAGGAAGGCGAGAAGGGAAAAACCGACGTGAAAAAAAATAGGCCTTGGCGTTAAGGGGTTAAAATAAAATGGTAAAATCCTTACAACAGTAATGTGCAAAGCAGTGTTTATGAAATCTGTTAACGTTTGTTTGGGATTATACATAATGTATATATATTTATAAAACATTTGCCTTGGTTAAAATAAGAATAGATAGAAACTACAGTCTTTTTATAGAAAAGTAGTATATTACTTTTCCTATCAACAACACAAAAGACTATGTAGCAGTGCATTTAAAGGGATTTGAAGGACTTTTATATTGGCCTCACTTAGTTGAATAGAATGAATGCCGAAAATCTTGACTTCCAAACAGTGACAAGAGGAGTGTAACCTGACTGCTGCAGCCACAGGCAACGGTGGTGATGTTCAGTTTGGGCAGAGCCAGAAAACAACAGAAGACCAGAAAAGTGGATGCACATGACTTAACGGGTAAAAAAAAAAATTTCTCACAGTCTCTGCACCATAGTTAGACTTAAAAAGGGAAGTCAGATAACCCCTTTAAACTGTCCTCAGGATTATTTAAAGGGGTATTTCCACTTCACTGAATGGTGATAAACAGCTTAGGGAGTTAATTTTAAGAACTTTTGTAATTTACTGTGTTTATCAATTTTGGACCTTTTCCCCATTCTTCTTTTTCTACTCTCAGTAATCCCTTTTCATCCCTATAGTTAATGGCCATATTCATTATAGTGACTAATCTGGTTATCCAGGAAGTTAGCGCATGCACATCTCTTCCCGGCCTGGTCACAGAGATTTCAGACACTTCGCTTTATTAGAACAGTCCTACGCATGCGGAGCTGCTCACTGCATTTTTTATATCTGTTACGGCGTAGTCCAGTATTTGTCAGGCATCAGGAGGTGTGTTGTTACCATTAGCAACCCTGGACTATGTGTATTAGGGCCTACATGTTTATATCCTAGTTTAAAGAGTACCTATCACCTCCAGGGAAACCTCATGAAATATCAGGAGACTAAAATACAAACACTTCCTTAAATATGCTTCATTAGGGAAATCAACGCTTTTCACCTGTAATTCTGTTTTTAAAAAAGCGCTGGCCCTTTAAGACAGGTCTGAAGTCGGGCCAAGTCGGGACATGACAGCTTGATGGATGACAGTTGATACAATCTCCTGCCTCTGAGAGGGAAGAGTCCACTGTGCAGGGGGGTGCTTGTAAGTCTACATCAACATCATGTGCACACTGATTTTCTCTGGGCTGCTATGTCTGTGATGGATATAACACTAGCAGCAGTGTAATGTAGATGCACTGTAAACCCTGTCACACTATGTCCTCAGTGTGCTGTGCCTGTTGTATTGTATGTAGCAGCTATGTCCTCAGCTCACCCTGCACAGGTGGTATAGCTCAACAGAAAGAATCCCTGTTACATGCAGAGCTCTACTAAGAAAGTAAAAGCAAAATCTATTCCCCTGTATTAATGACATGAGCCCTCTGCATTGCTAATGACATGTATTGGAAAAAAGTCTTATAATTTCATCTACTATTATATTTTGTGTGTTTGTTTGGAGGTGATAGGTGCTCTTTAAGCCTCTCGTGTAGTATATTTAATGAGCAATGTATTTCTGCATTTCTATTTGTGTGATATTCTGTGTGTATTGACCTCTAGTGGTGAAGGTGTTGTTACAGTTTCCATAGCAACCAACTAGGAGATATCGATTGGTCAATTCATATGTCTGTAAAACAAGAGTTGAGCTTGATCAGAGCTCCTCCCCTGCAACCCATCAGTCTCTAGTGATTGGCCAGGGGAAAGTTGGCTCCGTCCACCCTTTAACCAAGAGGCTGTGTGGGTTCTGACAGTTGGTCAGTTGGTAGTCTGGCTTGGCCAGAGTCACATCTAACCTCCCTGCATCACCTCCGAAATCCTGTCAGGCCTGAGGTTTAGTCCCCTAACCTGTTCCCAGGCAGCTATAAGGATTGATGCGTGTCCTCATTGTCTCAGTAGGACATTCTCTGTATTTAGTAGTGTCTGCTGTCGGATTGGTGAAGTGTTAGAGGGTCTCCCATTCACTGTCCATGTCTTCCTGGCTTACAAGTCAGTGTGTCCATGCATATCCCTGCTGCTTGTCAGTGAGCGTTTACAGCGTCATCTTCTCTCAAGTTTATTCAAGTAACTTCAAGTAACCATTCACACGCACCTTATAAAGGCTGAAAACCGCAAATCCCTGGAGCAGGTCCTTCTACTTCATTTTGTCTATCTGCTAAGGCCAAATCCATAGTAACCACGGTAACCCCCTCTCTGAAGCTAAGGAGTCTGATCAAGCCTGCATTTATTCAAGACCTTATCTACCTGTATCGAACTGTATAAAATTAATCCCTTCAGTAAAATTTTCATCTATTTGCACCATTACTGTGTAAAGACATTTTATTTAAAGAAGTTCCCTTGTGTATATGCTGAGAGGAGAAAGAGCTCCATCACCCTCGGACCCCACCGTGACAGGAAGGTTGCAGAAGGTGAGCCCCAAAGTTGTACTACAACACCCAGCAACACCCTCCAGCAAGGCAACATCATTATCATCACTCACAGGGTATGACATATCTACAAAGGGAGAGTGGGGACGTGGAGGGAAGTAGAACGATCACTGGGACACAGACTTTTTGTTTAGAAAGAGAAAGGGGGAGAGCATGGAGGTGGAGGGAAGCAGAGCGATCACCGGGAAATAGCATTTTTTCTAGAAATAGAAAGGTCAATGGGATCTGCCGGCAATCTTACATGTTATCTTATGTTATCGCCTGATACATAAGCATTAGACAGATTTGAAGCAGCGTTGCTCTCTGCCTTGGCATCCCGATGCCGGCATGGAAACATTACCAAGTAGCATCGGGACACCAAGGTAGAGAACAAAGCTGCTGCAAATCCGTCTTATGTATATGTATCCTACAATAACATACAACTCTGGATAGTGGAGTGATCTTTATCATTGAATTACACTGAGCGCGCAGGCAGAGAGAGAATGAGATGACATCAGTGGATTGTTTTGTTCCGCCCTGCCTCTGCTTGCCGAGTCTGCCCCTTTTTTTAACTCTGTAGTGAGCAAGCCACCAAGAAAGTCCGAGGTGAGACTACCCCTTTAAGGGTTTTTTAAGGGTTTTCACTTAACTTTCATATTGCTCTGGGTCTTGCGTCACTCCTGGCTTTAGTTCACTTCCGCTGCCACATCACTTCTGGTATGTCACTTCCAGTTTCCCTATATTATGGAAACAGGAAGTGACTTTGGATGTGACTCATGACACCCAACTTTTCATGTTTTCATGTCTTTATGTTACATCATGTTACTTTCACTTTCCACTACATAGGGGTGACCTAGGGAAACTAGAAGTGACTTCAGATGATTGCTCCGGAAGTAATACTGCAGTGACACAAGGTCTGAGGTGACACTTGAATTTAAGTTAACCCCTAAAACACAATAAAATCACAAACACTCACTTAGGGTTAAAGCTATAGTTAGGGTTAGCATTAAGGATAGGCCTAGAGAAAATAATATTTCACAAGTTTAGTTAAACCAGTGTCAACCTAAACAGGGTCCTATTCGACCAACACTAGTTTACTCAAGAGTATTGAAGAAAAAGTTAATACAAATAGAGTTCTAATCATCATTTAATATGCAAACTCTACTACTTACCACGTACATAGAAAAATTCCTCAATAAAGTTGATTGGCTCAGGCTGACAAGCTGGTTATTATTAAAACTTATGCTAAGACTTAATCGAATATATAGAAAGATTATTCTATTAAAAAGATGAAACTATGGAATAAGAATTAGAGCCAAACAGGGCTTTCTGATCTCAACCCTGCTTTCTGTGCTTACTTCTCACAAAGAATCAGAGAAAACAAGAACAAAATTAAGGCTTAGTTTATGAACCAATTAAACACAAAACAGCAGCATTTCTAGAAGGCTTGCTGTTGATATTATCTAATCTTCACCACTCCCTGAAGGCCCTGCTACAAGAAAGCAGAACTACTAGAGCCATTTAGAATTTTAAAATAAACTTTAGATTTAAAATGCGATCAATCACTCATACAAATTTACATGACCTAAGCTTAAAACCACTTCTACAAAAGCTAAAAACACTGCAAATCTCATAGTTCTCACGAAATAACAATTAAAATGATAGTCCTACATAAAGTGCCTTACTTATTGAAAAGTCTGCTACTGGGAATACCACAATTCTTTACTAGTCTCTGACCAGAGAATTTGCTCACAAGGTTCTGCAGTCAATAGGGTACAGAGTCTGGTAGTCTTACAAGACTTTACATGTTAAAGATGTTAAATACTTGTTGGAAAGTATGGGAAGACTTGAAACTGAAATGACAACCCCAATACAATGAAGTCATTTACCTGTTAACAAATGCAACCGTAAGCCTGAACCTAATAAAAGCATTATTTTTTCTAAGTTACATTTGAAATAATTCCTACTTCCTATTTAACAATTTATAACAACATTATATCAAGACAAACTAATGTATCTCTTTCTATTAACATGATCAATATAACAGTCATGGGATTTTATAATCAACATCACTGACATATGAAGAACCTAAATATACAAACATTTTTAAATACAGAAAATGGGAAACTGATTTAAACATAAAGGGGTTTTCTCATCATGCTGTTCCAGAGCTACAAGCAGCTTCACATTCATGCATCTTGTCTTTTCATCGTCAGGCTGCAGGTGGTTCTATAGCAGTGATTAGCATATCAGCTCTTCTCCTGCTCTCATGTCAGTACAATTAGATCTTATTTATGAGCTCTGACACTCTCTGCTCTGAAGTAAACAAGTAATTACTCTCCTTTGTTTTTTAGAAATAACACACTCTGTTCTCAAGCTGCCAGCAGTCCAACCTGTGGTTATGTCACTTCCTGCTCTGAGATGCCGCCCTGGGTTCACAGCAGAGCATATAAAATGCCTCTTATCTCCTCCACAATAAAAAAAAAACAAAGTCATATATTTGGAAAAAGGTATCAATTAAAAAAATATATTAAAGGAGCTCATTCCTTAGAAATATCATCTCAAACACAAGAATAAAACTATTAACTAATAAAAAAAAAAACATCTGCACTATTAAAGAAAATTGACCAATGTCAACCTCCTTTATGCTAGCATTGTGACTAAAAGAATTTTGTACTTTTTACTAACCTGCCCTACAGCTCCAATAATCCTGGAAGAACTAGTATTGGTTTACCTACTTGCACAAACTAGTAAACCATATTAGTCTTTTAAATTTGAAATGCAGTGAAAGCATTAATAGGATGACAATGGAAAGATGGAGATGCACCTAAAATCTTAGAATGGAGAAGCGTTATAAACAGTAGATTGACCCTAGAACACAACTATGATAACAAAAACTTGTTTAACTTTAAAGGGGTTGTCTCACTACATTGACTCATCTTATCTCAGTCCTGTTTTCTTGGTTTCACTTTGAATTCAGGGGCGTGTTTACTGGCTTCTATTAGACTGCAGTAGAAGCCAGGTCTGTAGCTATAGCAACTAGTGCTGATCAGGAGAGATCAAACAGGTCTGTAGCTATAGCGACCTGAGAAGCTGATGTAGCCCATACAAGAGGGGATATCTGAGAATAGGTAGGACACTGTTAATGGACATATATTGCAAACTGACTTGTTTTTGCAAGATCTTTAAATATAAAAAGCAATCCTTGTAGTGAGACAACCCCTTTAAGCGTAGCAGACAGTGTCAGGAAGCAGTTGCCAAGGCAAATAGGATCATGGGGTGTATTAAAAGGGGTACAGATGCACATGATAACATTATTCTCCCATTATACAAGTCACATGTAATATTGTGTACAGTTTTGGGTACCAGTGCATAAGAAACACATTGTAGAGCTTGAACAGGTTCAAAAGTGGGCAACACAATTAATAAAAGGACTGTGTGGACTGCAATACCCAGAAAGATTAGTAAGATTAGGGTTATTTAGTTTAAAGAAAAGACGGCTTCGGGGGACATAATAAATATGTATAAATATATTAAAAGTCAATATAGATATATCTCCCAGGATCTATTTATATCCAGGACTGTATCCAGAGCAAGGGACATCCTCTACAGCCAATATGGTGTACTTTTTCTTTCAATTTTGTAGTTTAAAAATTCTGTACTAATTAACTTAAATATAAATCTGTAAACGGGTGCTCAGTTTTCATTTATATTGTCTTCACAAATCCATAGAAAGTTAAACATTCCTGGCTATCAGAAGCCACCACTAGGGGGAGCTTAGGAGCATAATAAAGATTCTTATTAGTTCAATAGAAAACCTGAAAACTTTAGATTTTCAGATTGAACTGTAAAGCTATGTGATGGAGAGTAGGGAATTTGGTTTTGTGGAATTATTTACTGATAGTGACCGCTAAAGGGAATGAATTAAAGGGGTTTTATCGTTACAAAGATCATGTCTCAGATTATGGGGACAGTAAAAATAAGCACTTTTGTAATTGGGTTGCATTACCTCAGTCACTTGGTTTAGCAGATTTCAGCTTCTCTGTAAATCTGTATTCTGTTTCTGCTGTTGCTCTGTTGCTGGTCGGAACGCCCCTGGTCGATTCCCTAGACATGCCCCCTGCACTGTGATTGGCTGGCTGACATTTCATTCAGCCTGTTGGGATACGCCCTTAGACAGGAAACGCCCGGCCAGCCCCCTGCACTGTGATTGGCTGCCTGCACACTTGTGTTTACTCCCCTCGAGCTGTTAAAATTGATAGTGAAATCAAGGTCTGCTGGCTCTATGTACATCTCCCAGCTCTATGGTGATGATCTGGGCAATGACTGGCTGTTTAAAGGGCTTTTGCCAAGAGTTTGTTTCACCTCCTCACAGGTCCAGTCCTTTAGCTGCTACTTTGAAAAGAGGGCGTTCTGCTCCTCAGGGCTAATGCAAGCTCCGCCTCCTTATGATGTCATCATTTGTAGTGTATAACATAAGGATTCAACACTGTGTCTGCATAAGCTGCTTGTATAGTGCAGTGCACTCTGCAAGATAAAGGTTAGGAGTTCAAGTCCCATCAGTATTTTTTTTTTCTTTTATAAATTGTACACATGTAAAGATATGAAAATATATGTGTAGACATCTATAATTTTATTCATATACACACACAAAGCTCTCCTATATAGTGTCCCATTGTCACAGTAGTCACACCAAGCACATCCAACATATGTGATATAATGCATATATTCTGGGGGATGAGACATGATATAGGAGAGCTATGTATGTGTATATATCATTATAGAGATTGACATATATATTTTAGGTCTCTCTACATATGTGTAGAATTTAGGGAGGGAAAAAAAATATACTCTGTGAAAGGACTAGAACTCCAAACCCCTTCATTGTAAAAGCAATACTATCACTACTCACTGCTCTACCGCTGCACCACCAGCCCAAGTTATTTACAAGCTGAGCAGGGCCTTCTCTCAAAGCCGATTTGCTTCACCCCCCCATTGTTTTCACTCACATGTCACTGACAGGAAGCAGAGATCTTTACTTGAAGCTGACATTTGTCCTTGTAGTTGAGTAAAGGTCTCTGCCTGTTGTCAGTACAATTTGGGTGAACACCACTAGAAGTTAAAGCTGTTGGCTTTCAGCGTAATTTGTGTGTAAAGAGATATAACAGGTGGTTGCTGGTGTTTGGAGCCTCAAGGCTGCAGAAATAAGAAGCATGCAGGAGGCTACAGAGCTGTTATATCCAGACAACCTTCTGCATCCCCTGCTTCATACAAAATGATGATGTCAGAGTTCTACAGTGAGGGGAGACACGCCTCCTGGGAGGAGAGACACGCCTTTTGACAGGAAAGACACGCCCCTGGATTTCAAACTCAATCTGGGAAAATTAGCTGAACAGCCCAAACAGCTCAAATGATAAATCCCCTTTAAGCATTCATATATTCTCTGTAAAGTTTCTTACATATACAACTATTGATAAATGGATCCAGTGTATCCTTAAAGGAGTGCAGTTACTGTATAACTAAACAGGCATAGCAAATTATATGACCCATCATTAATGTTATTTGAAAGACTAAAAAGATGCAAGTTAATTTTAACTGATGAATACATTTTTTTTATGTGCTCACTTAAGAAAGTAGATGAAACTCCAAATGCACTGAGGGCCGAAAGATACATGTATCATCATTAAGAGCATACTTGTAAGTGCATGTTCATGAGAATAATTAGAAAAGAATAGTTAAGAATTTGTACAAGTACCAAAATACTAAAATATTAAAGGAATGGAACATTTTTTAATTAACTCTTTAACCAATTCCTACACTATCACATACCTGTATGATGCAGGTAGGGTCCTTTTTTTCTGCATCCTGATGTACATGTATATGATGCAATCACCCACTGGAGGATGGCTGTGTTAAAACAGTCATCCGAGCACTTTTTGGTTTAGATCAGAAAAAAAAACTTCGATCCCAGCCAATTAACCCTTTTTGCACTAGGGATCAATAAAAATGGGGTTTTCAAATAAAAGAGAGGGGGCTCCCCTTGTCATGTCAGCACCAGTTGTAGCATTTCAACCAGTTGCGCTGAAAGTTTTACACTGTAGCCAGGGGCCTAAAAGTAGTCTCCAGAGCTGTCTATATACAACCCTAAAAAAGAAGCCCATGTCTGATTTTCAATTTATAAAATATAAAAATATGAAATCCCAAAATTTAATGACTTTTTACAGTTAAATTATTTTGTCACTAATGGTAAATAGAGATGAGCGAGCAGTAAAAAGTTCTAGTTTTCGATTAGAACCTCAAATTTTTGTGTGTTGGGTTAAAGGGTTCTATTCGAACTAGCCCTTGAACTAAAAAATCGATGGGAGAAAATGTTCTGGGCTTTTTTAACCCTTTAAACGGTAAGGAGAACTGGAATTACATCCATAACATAAATGGTTTGTGGAAAAAACTTAGTGAAGAAAATTTGCCCTTTAAGAGTGACAAAAAAAATTTTTTTGAGAGGCTAAAATATTATTTTTTTAAATGGAAACTGAAAAGATGAGGACAGCTTCAAGCGGGGGTAGTTTTAGGAGGTGCAGCGGGAGCAGCTGTAGGGCCCGCATCCCGAGGGGGCCCAAAAAACCCCTTTGATAATGGGATTTTGGGGCGGTGTGTTTACAATTAGAAAACCCCAAAAAATGCAAAAACTGTTTTGGGCACGAGTATGATTTAGCAAAAACCCCAAACATTTTTTTAATTTTATGTCCTGTTATGAGGTTGGGTTATGTGAGCTGAAATGTCCCAAAAAACAGTTTGGGTGTGGGAAAGATGCAGCCGTAATACCAAACTCCCAAAATTTTTGTTGTCTATGGGGAGGAAAAAAGCTTTCTAAATAAGGAAACTGTCAGTAAAGAGGGACTGAAAAATGGGGTTTTCAAGGCAATCAGTGAAATAAATAAAATGGTCTGTGTTTTAGCGCCCCTGAGAGCCCCCCACCTCAGCGATGACGTTTTTTATACTTCCCTTTTTGGGTCTGCAGTAATTTGGGGGCTGCCAAAAAAAATAGGAAGGTGATTGGATGGCCACCAAAAAAGCAGGAAGTACTGAAAAACTTAAAATGAAAAAGGCGTGCGAACACAAACTTCTTCGAAAGAAAGTAAATTTTTCGGTTTGTTTAAAAAATTTAAAAGTTTACTAGAAATTAACTTTTTTAGAAAAGTTGGCAAACATGGTAAAAGATAAAGTCAGGGAAAAAAATGATAAAACTTTGGTGGCTGATTCTGACAGTGGCATACACTTTGAATAGAGTGGCAGGGGGCATGCTTGATGCCGATCTGTTCAGACTCCTAATAGCTTCCTGGAGAGTGTCTTGTATAAAGGCTGCTATATAAAAATGTAACCCCCAAAAAAGCTGAAAAATAGACTTTACACTTCATCCATAAGACCAACATATTTCTTAAAAATAGCTTGAAGGAACATAAGTGATTTTGGATGAGATGATGAACCTTGGTCATCTGAGGCCCTAACATCACTTAAAGAGGTCATTGCTGTTCTAGTCAATATACTCCATAGTTACTGTTATTGACAAGGAAGCATTAAGTCACAATATTTTAGCTCTCCAAATGTAAAGTATTTTTTTAGATCTGTGCTTTTCAAGCTGTGTGTCCTATATTGGCCAAAATACGAAGACTTAGCAGACTTGCCACAGTTTTTTTTATCCCCCACAACTAAATATTTTGAAATTTCCACCAATAAAAGTTTGTATTATGGCAAAACATTAGGACTGTTATAACATACCCAACTTAAATATGAGTTTCACATGGAAAGTCTTTATGAATTTATTATTCTAATATTCTGACTGAAAAAAAAATAATTTCCTTGGCCCAATTTCTAAAAGCTAAGGATACACATTCATAATGAAGGGTTTCCTTGACCAATGTCATTTATAAAACACACTTTTTTTCCGTGAAAAAAGTTATTTTCAGCATGGGGTTTTCAGACAAGCTATCTGCACTGCTGGAATTGGAAGCACTTCTTCATAAATGTTGTGATCAGGGCTAAATCCTTTAGGAAGATTATCTACGTAGAAATCAGGAAATCCTGCAACTAAAGCACTTTTGTTCCACATATTAGAACATCAACATAAGGGCTGCATGCTTGACAGTAGAACTTATGTCTTTTTCTGTAGTTCTTCAGATGATGACATTAATTAATGTTCTTTTAAGGTCTTTAAATAACTGTTTGCAAGACTGTCAGAATCATATCTCGCTAGAAACTGAAAAGTGAACTCGGAGACCTTCAATCTTGGCAAACAAGTAATTATAGGCATTTCCTGTGAATTGCGATTAAAATTCCGATTTTATCCTGGAGGCTGGAATCACACATGCAGTTTTTTTTATGGTAGTTGCTTTAACAGTTCTTTGAGCGAACTCCAGGTGAGGATTCAAAAGGAATGGGAAAGGTCTTATAATTCTCCTGCCTTCAATAGTCCCGTCTGGCTTTGGATCAAAAACTGCATCAAAGACTGTACAACAACCTGCATTAAAACTGCACATGTGGTTGCAGTCTATAAGGCAGGTTGGGAAAATGTTTGCAAAGAGGCCAAAGAGCAAGAGGCCATATAGAAAGATAGGGCGACATCTATAAATTCACATGCGCCATTTTTGTAACTTGGCGCCGCCACACCAGTTCTAAATACATATAGTTGAGTGTATAATATGACAGTATAAATGAAAGTGCTATGCGGAAAACATTTTTGGCGCATTAAACACTCAAAATTGGTGCAAAGAGTGTAAAATGTGTCATCAGGCGCACATTGTGCCAAGTATGGCCGTACACCTGTTCATCTATAGGACCAGCAATATACGACAAAAAAATGCTGAAAGCGAATTCATAGATGTCGCCTTAGTCTTTAATTTGATAACTAAATAAACTTAAAAGTAGTAAAGTATTCAAGACCTATATAGATTTTAAAATTAGTAGTCATAAACATGGAGTATATAAAATAATCATAAGTATATGTTATTGGATATCATATGCCACTAAGGCTCATTAAACTCCTAGTTTATGTTTTTTAGATTTATTAGCATAACCAAAGAAAATACTTTCACTAAATATTTTTATTAAATTGCTAAAAATGTATCATTTCTACTAAATAGCCCTATATTATGATAATACGTTGTACTAAAATGCATATGTTATGGTTCCACATCCTGAAATCTTGCTATCTAATGGCACTCGGATTGGTAAGTTTATTCTAAATGGGTGCATGGTACAATTACGAATGTGGGAAAGTTCCGAAAAACTGTGGACAAATACAAATGGTTCTACTTCTCATTGTGTCCACAGTAAAATGAACTCAGTGATTCATAGTTAAATCTCTGTGAGCGCCAAGTGTTTTTAATATTAATAACTGTCAAGAGCAAAGGTTATCTTTGGATCACTGGTTTAAAATTATGTGTTAATAAAGAAGCAAGTTTTTTCTTACTGTGCGCTATTAAATGAAATTCCACTATAAAGATAAGTAGGCCAGTACTGTTTACTTGTCCAGAATTATCCTGTAGCAACTGTTGCAAAATACGACTTTTATCAAATGTGTTCCCGTAGAGATAGAACAGCTCACTGAAAGGTTGTTCAGATATTTTAATTCTAAAAAATTGATTACAGATTGTCCTTTCACAATGAGCTATCAGCTAACCTTTACTCTGTTACACAGATGTTTGCCATATTGATCAAGGCCTGAATAAGTATCCAGTAAAGTAATTTCTCTGTATTACGTTAGCTGGAACCTGTCCATCAATCTATGTCTATAATATCTATTTTTTTTATATCTATCTATCTATCTCATATCTATCTTATATCTATCTATCTATCTATTTATCTATCTATCCATTTCATATCTATCTATCTCAAATCTATCTATCTCTCTCTACTTATATCTCTATGTCGGACAGCTATATATTACAGTATTTCAGAATATTATTAAGGTAATACAGTATAGGTTGACAGGCACTGTAACATACTTTACATTCATAACAGTTAGCAACCAGTGGTATAGCACAGGCTGATCTCTGGACAGGTCCATTGTTAACAGCATTGTGATGATTTACCCCCGGTGTGAGGATGCTAGACAGTAATGCATACTGTGGCTAGATTCCATTTGTGTTTTCATGTATAGTGTTTACATCCACAATAAGAAGGGTCAGAGAAATACAGAAATCAAGCGCATAGGAAATAGGTCACAGGAATGAGACAACAACTTTGATCTATTGTAAATGTGAAGCATTGATTTTTACAATGCCAGCTCTGTGACTGCAGATTGCATGCCTTAGCTTATACCCCCTCCCCCTCTTGCTCTTTAAGGAGGTACAGTAGCAGTGGTCACACATGCTCCCCATCCATACAATGTGACAGTGGTAAACTTACCTGGATAGCTTAGCAATCTTTGCAAAGCCAAACACATCCATGCATGCAGCTGGGCTCTTTTCTCCCCTTCCTTCAGTCAAGCAACATCCTGCTGTTATCACAGGTTTCTACAAATATTGGATATCTTCTACATCAGAATGCAGCGCAGTATCATCCTAGGTCTGCAGTTTGGGAATGAATCACTCAGAAAGAGCATTGATTCTATTTTTTGCATTTAGCCAATATGACTGTTGAGAAATGTCAATGTGACAGTATTTAGTCTTCAGGCTCCTCGCTGCATGTCTGATTTACAGCGTGCTATTGTACATTGTTCAGCCTGTGTCCATGTAGCTCTTTTAAGCATCTTTACTGTGCTTTCTTCATTGAAGACTGCTGATCCCAGGCAGTGAAAGAGAAACAAAAGGGGAGGAGGTAGGAGCAGCCAGTGTGCATGCAGTGAAGCAGCAAAGAGAGAGGAAGGAGAGCTTCAGAGATGCAGTAAATCACCCCTGCCTCTGCATAATGCTCACACTGTTACTCTACAAGCCCTCTGACATCAGCCGCCTTACCTACACTGGCACCCTTAGACACCTTGCCCCACTTGTATAAGGCCAACCCAATGCTCTGTATTAATCAGTCATTCTTAAGAAGGATCAAAGCCAGATACAAAGTTCTAGAAATTAAAGGTCAAAAAGAACAATAACAAAACAATATGTTAACATCAAAACATGGTGTAAAGAGTGAGGATTAACACAGGTAGGGCCATGAGGAAAGCTTTGACAGGTGGCAGTGGTTTAAAGTATAACAAGATCTCTCCATCAAAAAGTATAAGTAGTTCTTCAGTTTGGAACATAAGAAAAGTTTGAACGGAGGACTGTCAGCAGCAGCATTTCTTCATGTTATACATTTTCAAATGAGTTAGCCAGATCTTAGACTCTTTGGGACACATGTATGAAAACTTTCTAGGGCTAAGACTTTCTTTGTCGCTCATAGCAACCAATCAAAGCTCCCCATTCATTTTTCAGAGCACTACATGAAATGAAAGGGGAGCTCCGATTGGTTGCTATGGGTAACAAATAAAGTCTTAGACCCTAAACCTTTCATACGTAAGGCCCTTAGTGACTACGTTCACATAATGTCTAAAATATCTGCTCATCACAGTCTCATCTCAGTAAAACTCCTTAGAACACAAAATATACCAACACATAGTACATAAAAATATACCAAAAGATGTAATAAGCCAATTAAGGGCTGGTTCACACGGCTTATTCAAGCCGTAATTGCGGGACGGATTTCGCCCGCAATTCCGGCTTGAATAAGGGGCGGGGCGGGGGCGCAGCTCCCCGGCCCCATAGACATGCATTATCCACGGCGCGTATTCCGCCGGGATAATGTGCCTGTCACTTTCTCCCCGCCCGGCGGATTCGCCAAGCGTTTAGGAGAGAATGAATCCATAGTTCTCTATGAGAACGGTGGATTACCGTAGTTACTGGGACGGATTGGAGCCGTACTGCAGCGCAAATACGGCGCGCAGTACGGCTCCAATCAGTACCAGAATAAGCCGTGTGAACGGCCCCTAAACAGTAAAGACGGCGCCAGGACTGGGGGCGCCTGCAGGAGGTGTACTGAGCATGGTTTGAAGCATGTGTGAACATTAATTTTATGCATGATGATGCTACTGTTTATTTTGGTTTTCCGATATTTACAACAATTTTGATTTAAAAAAACAGGACTTTTTGTGAATTTTGTTGCTGTCTACCACACCCCAGTTGAAGATCCTCACAGTTGGTGTTTAGTATGTGGGTAGCAGCATTTGCTAGGAGTAATGACATGATAATAGTCTGGCTGTAATTTGTAGGGACAGGTTCCTGTACAGGGTTGCTCTTGTTGGGGCGGATGCCCTGTCTGAAAAGGCATGGTGATCCCTGTATCTTTTTCTTCTTTCTTAGTCATAGGGAAAGTATAGCTTTGTCTTTTCGGTGTGTATGCCTATTTTTACAATATCATGAATCATTAAAAGTTATGTTTTATTTGCATCTCTGTTGAAGGGCATACACTATATTGATTCTTATGAATGACTGTCCTAACAAGAACCTTCTGAAATCCGGAAGCCTGGTAATGCTTGGTGCATGCAGCCTAATTGGGGTGTTAATAGGTGTAATGATCATTTTACTTTTTAGGTCTTAGCTTGAGAGGAAAATATTCATCCATCTGAATCAAACATACTTGACCTAGATGTGTCTTAAAACTATGTTGGGACCAAGTAAGGCTATGTCCCTACTGTTCACAAAAATGAATTGTTTTTTCAGTGTTTTTCATTTTCTAAAAACGGTGTAAAAATGACTGAAAAGTGGTCCTATTTTTAATAGTAAAAACGTACTGCAGCTTGTTTATGCAGCTGGACGATTTTAGAAACGTTGCAAAAAACGACAGAGCAGGGCAGAAAAATTACAATTGGAATCTATATTAAGAAGCAGACGTTTATGCCGCATTTTTTTGTGCCAAAAAAACGTACCAAAATGTGCCAAAAAATGACGTTTTTTTCAGCAGCTTTTGACAGGTAGTGGACAAAAACTCAGTTTTATGAACGTTTTGGTTTTCAGTGAGTTTTTTTTATCCAATGCCGTGTAGGCATAGCCTTAGTGAGAGCTCTGGCTCCTACAAATGTTATAATGTACCATTCAACCGGAGCCAGAAAGTAAACATATATTTTTACTAATATTTTGTATAAATGGAAGACACAATGTAAATGTAAAATAAATACAAAATATAAAAACAAAACAAAAAAAACCCTGAAACTTAAATTAACAAACAAATTAATATTTGGAACTTTTAGGTTTCAGGCTCTATATCTCACCATCCCCCTCAGCTTTAAAATTTTATAGACAATCATCTTACCTATCTTATATATAAATGTGACTTGCAAGTATTTAGCATCTGTTTAGTTCTGCAGATTCTTGTCATGTAAATGCATTGTTACTGTTTTTCTCCTAAAAAGCAAGATGTACATTTTTATAGGTTTTTTAGTATTTGGTAAATCCACCTTTGGCGTTCAACACTGCCTGAATCCTTCTGGGCTCTGGATCAGATTCAAGCAGGTCTTGAAGGAAATCTGATTCCAGGTCTCTTCTACACGTTCCTAAAGCTGATGCACACTGGTCGACTCACTTGGGTACAAACAGTGACAAAACTAGCACCATAGCAGCTGTAGCAGATACTATGGGGCCCGCACTTACTGGGGGCCTCAGCAGCAATGAACAGAAACCTAATTTTCCCTGCCAGCCGAGCTCTGTCATAGGATGTGTCATGTCACTAGGGGGCAGCACTGCTAAAATGTGTTCTAAAACAGCAGCGCCCCTTAGCAGCCCCCTCCTACACTCTCATCCATGCGGACACTGACCTGAATTAGAACTGCCTCCAGCTGCTGTAATACTGATGTGACTCTGTGTCTGTGCACGGAGGTCGGGACGAGGAGGAGGGGACTGCACTGTTGGGCTGAGATCAGGATGCGACAGGAAGCTCCTGCCATGAGGTCACCCCCTGTGTTTTTCCTGGACTCCTGACTGAGTGAGCGAGATGAACTGCGTAAACGGAAGTATGTGTAGATGGATGTGACTGTGTGTATTTTTGTGTGTCTAGGTGTCTGTAATGTGTTTGTTTGAACATACATCTGTGTGTATGTAGATTACTGATGGCCGTATGTATGTATTATCAACTTAAGTGACTAGAATTCATTGCCGGGTGATGCTCCCACTAAAAAAAAAAAAAAAAAAACTATTGAAAAAAAAAATAAAATCTATTGTGTAAACAAAGAATTGCAGTCCACTAATATCAGAATTATCAGTACGTGTGCAGCGTGTGAGTAATTTATGGGGGATGTGTGCGGCGTGTAACTTGTTCATGCGGGATGTGAGCGGCGTGAGATTTGTGTATGCGGATGTGTCTGGTGTGTGATTGATGTATGTGGAATGTGTGCGGCATGTAATTTGTGTATGCGGGATGTGAGCGGCGTGTGATTAGTGTATGCAGAATGTGTGTTGCATGTGAGTTTTTTATGTGGGATGTGTGCTGCATGTAATTTGTGTATGTGGGATGTGTGTGGCATGTGATTGGTGTATGGGGATGTGTGCGGCTTGTGATTGATGTATGGAGGATGTGTGCAGCATGCGATTTCTATATATGGGATGTTGTGTGTGGCGTGTAATTTGTGAATGCAGGATGTGTGAGGTGTGTGATTGGTGTATGCAGGATGTGTCTGGTGTGTAAGTGGCGTATGCGGGATGTGTCTGGCGTGTACGTTTCGTATGCAGGATGTGTCTGATGTGTGAGTAACATATATGTGATGTTTCTGGATGTGTACACTATTTTTTCCATCATTCTTAATGGAACATGCACGTTATAAGTATTTTTTTTTATGGAGTGTGGGGGGGTGGCTATTGAAAAGTTTGCTATGGGGCCCTGCCATTTCTAGTTACGCCACTGTGTACGAGTACAACTTTTTCTTCAACTCTACCCACACATGTTCAATTGGGTTGAGGTCTGGGGACTGTGGGGGCCAATCCAGCAACCCTACTTTATTGTCACTGAACCATTTCTTCACCAATCTTGATGTATGCTTGGGGTCATTGACCTGCTGGAACACTGTCGTCCTTTTAATACCTATAGTGTCCGAGTGTATGAAGTAACTCATCTTGTAGGATACTCATATATAGCTCAGCATTCAGACCATCATTGATCCTGGTCAAGTATCCAACATATTTGGCTGAAAAACAACCCCATATCATCGGGCTTCCTCCAGTGAACTTGACAGTTCCTTCTCAATAAATTAGTCATCTTTTCTCTTGATGCTTCCAGACCCATTTGCACCCATCACAGCCCAGTATATTGACTTTCGTCTCATCACTTCAAATTACCAGTTTCCAAACTTTTACTGTCCACTTTTCGTACTTCTTTGCAAGATCGAGCCAACGCTTCGTATGATGATATTGAAGTTGAGACTTCTTTTGAGCCACCATTCCAGACCTGTGTAATGTGTGTCACTTGGTGCTTGCATGGACTTTTGTGATCTCACTATTAAGAAGCATACGAGCCGCCTCCACTGCCGTGTTTGTCATGCTAGAACTGATAAAACTTCTGATGAGCGACTTGTTGACTGCGAATATTTTGCCTGGATGTCCACCTCTTGGCTTGGGAATGAATGGATGGATCTCAATTCATATTCTTCCAGCTGTAATGGATCTCATATAATGCAGTTTGGCAATTTTCTTGGGCAAGAGACCGCTGGATGATGTGGTTTCTCTTTTCTTGGGAAATCTTCTTTATGGCTGCTCGAACCAGTGACCTTGGGAATAAACCTAATAACATACTGAGCTATTAGGGAATGTGAGAACAGGTTGTAATTTATGGTATGCAAGAAGAAAAAGATTGTGCCACCGCCGGGAGCAAAACAGTAACGATGCAGTTACATGACAAGAAACTGCATAACTAAGCATATGCTAAATAGTTGCAAGTCAAATTGATGTATGAGATAGCCAAGATGATTGTCTATAAAATGATGGTAGTATCATGTTCAAAGCTGCAGTGATGGTAAGATATGGAGCCCGAAAGTCAAGAGTTCAAAACATTGTTACCCTTTTGTTTGTCAGTGTATGTAGGCAAAGGTAAACAAAGACTATTACTAAATACACTGCTGCTCTGATTTTGCTTCTTTCCTGAGTTAGAGCAGTTCTTACACCAGCTTCCTAGCTCATTTACCATCTCTCTCTGCTTTCTCTGGTCTAGCAGTAGTGGCCAGGAATATAGAGAACCAACCCCCTAGAGATTGTGCTGTGGCCTGTACCCCCAAGATCATATTGCGTAGCCTCAATTCCGTCTTCTGCACCCCAGAAGAAAAGCTACAGGGGGTGCAGGGAATAGAGTTTTGTACTGTCATTTTTTTTGTAATGTCTATACTTTTCTACATTTCAGAACACTGTTACACTTTTGTTGGCCTAATATAATATATATATATTATATATTATATATATTATATATATATTAAAGGGGTATTCCTATCATAGCAAGTGCTGGGGAAAGAGGCCGATTACTATTAAGTTAGCAATTTTCAAAATGCATGTTATTTAAAAAGATGTATGCTTTACCTAATACAGGCCTTTTTTGCACCTTGAAACTTGCTCTCTTTTCTCCTTGATTACCAACCACCGCTGTGTGCTTTCAGTGGTGGCTGGTTATTCAGTGTGGCCGGGATAGTAGTGAAAAGCATTTACAAAGATGTGTACTCCCCTTCACACCTACTGTTCCAGCCAGAACACAGGAACTTATTCTCATGCAATCTTTGATAGTGCTGCATTACCAGCCACCAATGGTGGTCAGTAACCATGAAGACTAGAGAGCAAGTTCAAGGTGAAAAAAAGGTCTGTTTCAAGTAAAGCATACATATTTTTTAACCCCTTAAGGACCTGGCGTTTTTTGATGACACGTTCGTTTTTCCCTCCTCACCTTCCCAGAGCCATAATTTTTTTTATTTTTTCAACTACATAGACATATGAGGGCTTTTATTTTGCAGGACAAGATGCACTTTCAAATGGTGTTATTTACTGTACTATAAAATATACTGGGAAACCGCAAAAAAATTCCAAGTGGGACATTTAGTTAAAAAAAATACGTAGTTTCGCCATGTTTGCGGGTGTCTTGCTTTTATGGCGTTCAATCTTCGGTCAATACAATGTGTTATCTGTATTCTACAGGTAGATACACATCCGACAATACCAAACATGTAGGGTTTCCGTCATGTTTTGGTACCGTAAAAAAATTCCAAACTTTTTCTATTTCTGAAATTTGCGCCGCGGCGCCAGTTTGTGCGACAATAACTTTTTTGCACTAACACCTATGGACGTCAGTGAGGGGGCATTTTTTGCGGGCTGAAGTGTACTTTTTATTGCTAGCAGTTTGGAATGCATGCGGCTTTTTTGATCACTTTTATTCCATCTTTTAAGTCATGTAAAATGACCAAAAAACGCAATTTTGGCGTTTGGAATTTTTTTTCTTCTACGGTGTTCAGGATAAATGATGTTATATTTTTATAGATTGGACTTTTTTGGATGCGGCGATACCAAATATGTGTAACTTTTTTATTATTTTATTGTTTTTATTTGTAAAATGGGGGAAGGGGGATGAACTTTTAATACTTTTTTTGTACTTGAAAACTTTTTTTCTTTTACTTTAACATTGAGTCCACCTAGGGTGCTTGTCCACTAGGTGGCGGATTGTCAATACGTCTAATGCATTGCATAGACAATGCATTAGACTGTACCAAGATGGCGGTTTCCCCACTTCCTGTCTGCGGACGGAAGTGGGGCAAACCAGAACATGGGAGTGACGGGAGCCTTCACAAGGCTCCCCACTGCCATGTCCAGGCGTGGGATCGCTGCAGCTATGCTGCGACGGCGCCGATCGCCTGGAAGATCAGTGCGCAGCACCGATCTTCATTCATTCAGACTCCGCGGCCATCTTTGCCGCGGCATCTGAATGGTTAAACAGCGCGGGCGGGCGGTGCTGCCCGTCCGCACTGTAAGGGCCGGGTGTAAGTGGCGATTAGCCGCTGACACCCGCCGGCTGTGCAGAGGGGTTACGGAGCACACTGGTTCGACCGTTTATTCTGTTGGCTTTGCTACAATAAAGTCCAAGTTGAAGATTAAAACCAGAGCTGCACATGAACTTTGTTGCTGCCTACCATGCTGCAAAAGAAGCTCTCTATGTTACAAATGAAGTGCAGCGCCAATATTTTGCCTCACCTATGAATGTGTTATGTTTATATAAGATACATCCGTTTTTTAGGTTTATTTTAGGACAATTTTTCTAAATACCTTTTTCAGAACTGCCTCAATTTTGCTAAAATTAGTATTCAACTTCAACTTTTTTACATTATGGTGAGAGATGACTTACTTGCAGTTTCTAGTCTGTTGCCAAGTAGACATGAGAAGGAAGTAAAATAATTTAAAATGGCACCTGTAAATCTAGAGCAGATTAAACCTAAGCATTAAATAACAATCACATGATTTGGGATTCCTATGAAATTTTTTTAGTCAGTTCAAGTTTGAAAATATTTAAAATTTACAGAAAAAAAACGTTTAAATTTTATTGTAAATCTGAAATATGTTTATTAATTATTTTACACACATACTGTATCTTAAATCTGTTAAATATTTTGGTCCAGAAGATGGATTAAATTGCTGAGTGTCATACAACAATTGTCACATAATCTAAAAAAAATTTTGGGGAATTCGAAAGGAGAAAGAGAGTGATTTTTGATCTTTTTAAAATTTCAATCTTGCCGTGGGCAAATTTTAAACTTATCATTTTCTCTTCTGTAAAAATTTAAATAAAAAAAATAAACAAAATTTAAAGTTACTTTTCAGTTTTTTACAGTTTGAAAAAATGTTGAGTTTAAGTTTCCCTTTTGGGAAAAATAGTAAATATAGTATCAAAACAATTACCCTAAAATTTTTATGTAAATTAAAAAAATATTTCTACAAAAAATAAACAAAAAATGAACCCCTACCCCAGTGTTTTTAAAGATAATTTGTTTAAAGGGTTTTTAAAAAAAAAGCCTCTCTAATAAAAAAAAGAGAGGGCCCTTTATATAGTCTTCAGTTTGATTTTTTTGGAATGAAAATATATTTCAAAAATTGCAGCTTAGTCTTCTGATGAAAATAATCTCCAGGCATTATCAAGTATAAGGATATACACAGTTCAAAAGAAAAAAGAAAAGAAAATGAAAATTAGTATATGTCGTCTGCCCTGTGGTTAAAGGAAGAAGTGCTGTCTATACTGTAGGCACTACTGTATTCAGCTGCTGTAGGCAGTATAAGCAAATATTTAGCTAGGCAATATCTGGAATTCTGGGGGCACTGTTTAACATGATGTGGACTAACTAGGGCACTCTCTGGGTAGTGTTTTGCTAATTGTGGCTAATCTGGCAAGTGCTTGTGTTTTCATATGTCTGTGTGTACCATATGTGTCTGCCCGGTTTTCTCAAAAACCAAAGGGGCATAGATCTTCTCTTTTTGAACCCCCAAAAAAAAATTTAAATGCTAAAGAGGGTTTTTTACAGTTTAAGCAATTCAGAAGTCAAGATGTATATTTGCCATAACCCCCCTTTAAAAAACTAAATTTTGGGGCTGGAAAAATTCTTTTTTATAGAGGGTTTCTTCAGGTTTTAAAATGTGAATCTAGAGTAGACACAAGCACCAAAACAGTTTTAAAACCCTTTTTAAAAAAATAGACCACCGGGATTAAAATAAATACCTTTAAATAAAATTTGATCATCATAGTTTTAGTATTAATCCATTTAAAAAGAAAAAAAAGGGCGCTCACCAAATAACCCGAGCTGCGTTGGGGCCACCCCTCCTCTTTGGGATTTTGGGCTAAAGGGGGGAAAAAAAACCTCCCCAATGCTTTTTTTGGTGCTTTAAGGAATTTCAATTGTATATAGCCCCCAGCAATAAATAAAATCGAGTTTGGCCATACACGGTTTTTTAAAATCGGGGATCTCCAATCCCAAAAAACAGAAAAAAAAATATATGAAAGTTGGGAACCCGGGAAGAAAAAGGTTTGCTTTCTTTTTTAATTTCTTCAATAAAAAAAAGGGGGATTAACCCTTTTTCATTGTAAGTCCTAGTATAAATAGGGAAAACCCTTTTTACTCAAAAATTATAGTTGGGAAAAAAGCCCAAACCGTTCAGAGTCCCTCCGTTTGCGGGCCTCCCAGGCAAGGGGAAACAGTGAAGCACTGACAAACCCAGTTTGGGCTGAGAGAGTCTGTTTGGGTTTTTTCGGGAAAAAATCCCCCCCCTTCCTCAAGTTGAATTTAAGGGGGATGCAGAAGGCCTGAAAAAGCGGGAAAATTTCATTCCTGAATGTTTTTAAATGGATATTTTATAACCTTCTAATAAAGAGAATGTGTTTCCCTGTCATCGCCTCCGTGGAATCCTCTGTACGAGTGCCGGGATTTTTCAAACATTAGTATTAATCCCTTTACCAGCTAAGGCCGGGGATGTTACTATTAATGCCTACACTATCTTACACCATCATGGATGTTACAAATAAACACTTTAATGCCTCTATTATTTTAGAATGCCAAGGATAAAAATTTTACCAAAAGGTAGCAGCAATTTTATGAGTTTGTTCTAGCTGTTTGAAAAATAGGCAGATTGAAGAGAAGCTTTTTGCATGACAGAAAGCAGAGTATTAAAACAGGAAACTATTGTGAAAGACTGAGCCACAGCCATGACCCCTGGCCATTCAGACTGAACTGTTAGATATAAGAAATATGTCTCATCTTGAGAACTATAAGCTTTGTAAACGGAAAAAAAATTCCTTAACTAGCAAATTCATGGCCTCCTTTGAAACTTAACCGATTTAAATATTGCATGTGCGTTCAATTTATTTTTCCTGCTTTGCTATTGTCTCCTGCTTAATGGGCAATACTGGATCCCCTTGTCTTGCCTAGGGATTGACTCACTCTGATTCAGTCATTTTTCACCTTCAATACTACTACTGTTACTTAATATAGTTATAATATAGTTATAGGTGGACAAATTAGTTAATACTGACAGGCTGGTTGTTAAGAATACACTGTCTGTCAACCAAAGGCTTTGAAGTTGCTAGCTACCTGTTTATCTCTGATTATGCAAATCTTCAGAATTGCTACCCAATGGGAGTAGATTAGTGCCAAAGTCCCAAATTTTGACAATCACCATCACCCCCAATATTACTGCACCCATATCTATATCCACAAGTTCAGCATCTCCATTTGTCCTATGTTTCCATAACATGGGGCAGCAAAGATAACCTACAGATCAGCATTGAACACAACATATGAGTTTGTAAATATAAATACATTTTAAATGGTAATCACAAAGTAGTAAGGCTTTAATATTGAGAGTGTGAATTAATTCACTGGCTATAAAAATGTCATTCTTGTCTTTAACATCTGGAAGCAGAAAGCTTGAATTATAGATGAGACTATATTTAGATTGCAATGGTAGACAAACATTCTACATATGATCCAATGTTTTATTCGCGGTTTTTTATATTTACAGGAAATGGAACATTAAAATGCATACATTTTTCTGGCCAGTCCCTAGATAAGGTTATCTATGGAGGCACAGTATGTGCTAATAACAAATAAATTCTATTTTTTAAGATAATTAACTGAATAGTAATTTTAGCCATAGAAGGTGAGTCAGTTGTTCATGACTAAATGACTCTGAAGAGATTATTGCTTTATAAAAATTATTTATTTATGCATTCTAGATGCAAAGTTGTATAACTGCCGTACTGAATATTGTAGCGGGAACAGTATCTCCAAGAGTTAAAAGAAATGGTGAAGCATGTCAAACAATATTTAAAACTAAAATATATATAATGATAGATCTGTATACATACAGATGCAGCTATTTGATCTGCTCCATCTAGTCCAGAAGTGGCTACAGCCAGAAACTTGCTCCCCAGCTCAAATGGTTGAGTGTGTAGTCATGGACTGATTTATACACTCTCTTCATAGACCTGTGCAGTGCTAAGTTGCTCAGGGAGACCCCCAATCAGCTGATGACCTGGTGGAGAGTTCCCTGGGTGGGTGAGGAAACCTAAAATACCTGCACTGGGAGACCCCAAGGAATAGAGGGTCCAAAGTCAGCCCCCAAACATCCCCAAGAGGGCCGCCTCAGGCCCTGAAGTGGACTGGAGCCGACATCAAGGGGCTTGCCTGCTGGCGTTGTCATGCTCCAGCCCATTTGGTGTCCCAATGCCCCTTAACTCCAGACCCAATGGAGTGTTCCGTGGGGGCGATGTTGCTCCATGTTTGCCCATGCTGCCTGTAGCGCTTGTCTTGTCCTGTCCCAGGAGAGGTACAGATCTGCACTGTAAAGGTCAATGGGACTGTTGGGACTGGACTATTGGACTCAAGAGCGGGTCATAAATCAGGCGCATTCTAGCGCAAGGACGACATTCTGACTCAGGTATACCACTTTGAAAGTGGTATACCTGTTGCAGCAGTAATGCACCTAGAATTGCCGTAGTGAAGCTATAAATATGTAGCTTCATACAGTTCTAGTGCACTCGCCTCCCACAAGCCCCCGAAATCAGGCGCATTACAAAGTGCCACTTGAGCTCTGTAATGTGCCTGATAATGACGTTCGGGAGGCATTTCGGTGAAGCGAACGGGGCTGTGTCTGATACCTGGCTGAAAATATGCCAGACTTCTGGTGCAGCCCCGTTCATACATAACCCCCATAGTGTTCAATGTTTCAGTACTTTTTGCAAAACCTGCTGATCTCTAAAAAGTAGCTTAATGGCAAAATTCACAACATGTTTGATCTCTGAATCGCCCAATAAATTTAGGGGATCAATTTGAATTGGGATATAAAACATCTTTATCATTATACTGTTCATATTTTTACATCATGAGACTAAGACAACACCTTACAATTGATCAACAGTACCTCGCCGTTGTGAGGCTTCAAGCATGATGCTCTCAGATGGAAGTGAGCTTAGGGTGTCACAGAGTGTCATCAGCAGGTTGCAATAGGGATGCAGAGAGACTGAAAGAGTCACAGAAATGGAAAGATGTGGACGTCCTTTGGCTACATCACACACTGATGACCACTTCATTGTAAACAATGCCCTCTGGAACCACACAACTTCTTTGCCTTTCTGTTACTCTTCCAATCTCTCCGTATCTCTGTTGCAACCTGCTGAGGAGAAGGACTGTTTAAATCCCATTTCAAATTGATCTCCTAAATTTATTGAAAATTCAGGAATCAAACACTTGTTGTGAATTTTGCCATTGAGCTCTTTGTTAGAGATCAGCAAGTTGTGCAAAAAGTAGTGAGACATTCAATAGTTGGACATGTGCATTCTAAAGCTAAGAGATAGTTTCATTTAGTTCATTTAAAAAAAAAATTGTCTAAAAGTTTTATGTTCATCCTGAAACATTTTGTGAGTAGTGTGTATAATACTTTTTTTTCTGTGAGAGGGAGACCATCATAGATTTAAACTGAGGTCTATAAAGACACAGTTAAAGGAAATTTATATTATTCTCTCTGAACATCTATAAATGGTGCATTGAGCTTGCATCACTTATGAAGTGCTTTATAATGTTTTCAAAGCTCATTAAATCTTCCTTATAGTCCTGTCAATTCTTCTTACAGGTGATTAATTAGGAAGTCATCAAAACATGACAAGTGATAAATAAGTGAGATAAATGCAAAATGATGGATCGGTTAATAACAGGGGCATCAAGGAGGGTGCCTTTTGTCAGCTTCATCCTGCCCTTCCAGGCTTCATTGACAGGTCACTATTTATTTTTATATAGGGAAAAATCAATCAGTCTAGCCCATGGGGATGGTGAAAACCTAGCAGAGCCCTATAATTGAATTCATACTTCAGATCTGACTGTTTATATTAATCAGACCCCAGGCCAGACCCCCAAAGTAATCAGTCCACAGAACAGCCCCTCGACTCGATACATAAATTCTGACCTCAGAATAGAAAAAAAAAATTCAACCCCCTCAGATGCCTGCTTTCAGAATGACTGCTCTCTGCTGACCAATTTTCTTCTTCTTAGCCACCACTGCACACAGGCTTCTGACACCAGCCAAGGTCAGGATTTTGTGTATACCTATATATACTATAACCTTATGAAATGAATCAGGATGCGGACCAGGTACTGAGGGGCAGTGAGTTAAGCAAACAGCTGTACTATGTCCTTCCTATACCAAAGGAGTTGGATTTAACTATCTGCCCCCATATGGTTGGTCATTGACAATATTTTTTCGTATGAATGTTATTTAATTATGACAGGAGCTCCCTAGCCAGATAAAAAGTAATGAATTTAATAAAGTTGTAATTGATGACACTTACTAATATGCTTTGACTACCATTGCTGTCTCAATGGCTCGCTACCAGCACCAGCCAACTCCCCTTCACGATTAATTCTAACACAAAAAGGTGCTCCCTGCTACCAGTGTCAGTGACATGTATGAGGAGTCTGTACTAAACCAGCCCGCACTTCTGTCTCTGCATCAATCGTTTTGGCAAAGGGGGCTGGATCACCCATTGCAGCTATTCTGCTAGATACACAGTTCCCTTTCCGTGTCAGAACAAACCCCGACTTGGAAGGGGACCAATGCTCATAGTGGGACATCACAGCAGATTACATCAGTGAGTGTCATCAAATACAATATCAAATAATTTAAAGTTACTTTTTATGTGATTGGACAATCCTTTAATTTAACTATTTTGTTACGATACATTACACACAGTCACATGATAAAAGTCAACGTGTAGCCCTCATTTAATATTTTATGGTTTATATAAAAACTGTATGAGATTGCTCTTTAGCAGGGGTTTCAAACTCTTTTTCTGCAAGGCCTACATCATCATTATAGATATTCTCTATGGGCCATTGGAGGGCCTTGGAGAGTGGCTTGGATGTCTAAGTAGAGTGGTCAGAGCTGTGCCACCACCTAGGATTTGCTGAGCAGAGCTGTGTTGAGGTACATTCTGGAGCTCTATATCCAAGATTGCACTTCTTGTACTGCAGCTGCCAATTTTGTCAAGCACTGGTTGTATCTTGTGAGGAAAATGGAGAAGAAATTCTACTGTGTCTGGACCTTATATGTCCCTGCTCACTTTATCTAAGCTTTTGTAGGCCACCTAAAATGATGTTGTGTGCAGGATTCAGCCCGTGAGCCTGACTTTGAAAGGTGCTCTATAATAAAAACATTAAAACTATATACTATACTGTAAATTCTATAAACACCTAAAAAGATTCCTTAAACTTGAGTCCTTGTCTTCTCTATGGTAACACAAAAGATTGATGATATAAATCCATAATGTATTGATTATATTTAAGGGTTTGTCACACCAAGACATCTGAGGGCATTCAGCCCACGGTGCCAGAGAGAGCTCCATCTCCTGGAAGCTCTCTATTTATTACAGAAGAGGACATCAAAAACAGAGCAGATGTCACTTTGGAAGCCAGGCTTATACAGTATCTCACAAAAATAAGTACACCCCTTACATGTTTGTAAATATTGCATTATATATTTTCATGGGGCAACACTGAAGATATGATACTTTGATATAATGTAAAGTAGTCAGTGTATAACAGTGCAAATTTGGTGTGCCCTTAAAATAACTCAGAACACAGCCATCAATGTCTAAACCTCTGGCAACAACAGTGAGTACACCCAAGTGAAAATGGACAAATTGTGCCCAGTTTGCCATCTTTCCTTCATGGTGTCATTTGATGTGTTAGTGTTACCATGGTCTCAGGTGTGAATGATGATCAAGTGTGTTAACTTATCTCTCTCACACTCTCTCATACTAGTCACTGGGAGTTCAACATGGCACCTCATGGAAAATAACTCTTTGAGAATCTGAAAAAAAAGAATTATTACTCTACATAAAGATGGCCTAGGTTATAAGAAGATTACCAACCCACTGAATCTGACCTGCAGCATGGTGGTCAAGACCATACAGTGGTTTAACAAGACAGGTTCCACTCAGCATCATCATGAGTGTTGCCAGCATTGCTGCAGAGTTTAAAGAGTGGGTGAGAGATGTCAGCCTGTCAGTGCTCAGACCACACACCACACAATGCATCAAATTGGTCTGCATGGCTATTGTCTCAGAAGTGAGCCTTTTCTAAAGATGATACACAAGAAAGAATGCACAGTTTGCTGAAGACAAGCAGACTAAGGACATGGATTACTGGAGCCATGTCCTGTGGTCTGATGAGACCAAGATAAACTTATTTGGTTCAGTTGGTGTCAAGTGTGTGTGACGGCAACCAGGTGAAGAGTAGAAAGGTAAGTGTGTCTTGCCTACAGTCAGTCATGGTGGTGGAAGTGTTATGGTTTGGGGTTGCATGAGTGCTGCCAGATGTGGGGAGCTACAATTCATTGAGGGAACCATGAATGCCAACACGTACTGTGACATACTGAAGCAGAACATGATCCCCATTCTTTGGAAACTGGACTGTAGGGCAGTATGCCAACATGATAACAAGCCCAAACACACCTCAAAGACGACCACAGCCTAGCTAAAGAAAATGAGAGCAAAGGTGCTGGACTGGCCAAGCATGTCTTCAGACCTAAACTCTATTGAGCATCTGTGGGGCATCCTCAAAGGTGGAGGAGTGCAAGGTCTCTAACATCCACTAGCTCTAACATCTACCGTGATGTCATCATGGAGGAGTGGAAGAAGATTCCAGTGCCAACCTGTGAAGCTCTAGTGACCTCCATGCCCAAGAGTTAAGGAAGTGCTGGAAAATAATGGTGGACACAGAAAATATTGACACTTTGGGCCACATGTATGAAAACTATCTAGGTCTAAAATTCACTTTGTTGCCCATAGCAACCAATCAGAGCGCCCCTTTCATTTTTCCAGAGCACTATAAGAAATGAAAGGGGCGCTCTGATTGGTTGCTATGGGAAACAAAAAGAGTTTTAGACCTAGACAGTTTTCATACATGTGGCCCTTTGTGCACAATTTTTCCATTTTCACTTAGGGGTATACTCACTACTGTTGCCAGCGGTTTAGACATTGGTGGCTGTGTGTTGAGTTATTTACACTGTTATACAAGCTGTATATTGACTACTTTACATTGAATCAAAGTGTCATATCTTCAGTGTTGTCCCATGAAAATATGTAATATAATATTTACAAACAAATGAGGGGTGTACACACTTTTGTGAAATAATATATATTACACAGTCAATGAAGTGTGTAATTTCTCTAGTTCTGTGTGTGTGCCATAAGGCAAAGGGCAGAGGTACAAGGATTCTCTACCAATTACCCATTGTTAAGAACAAATAATTCTGCAAACCTTACTCCATCAGTATTTTGATAATTTTATGACAGAACATTTAACCAATTACATTCTGCTCTCTCAGCCTTGCTGACCATGTTTCAATAGCTTGATTATACTAAAGTATTAAACTTGACTACTCCAGCATATTCTTATCTCACTTCACTTCCCATCTGTTCTATTTTTAATCTTATACTAATAGAATGCAGTCTCCTTGAGTATAAGGAAATGTAAGCAAGTGTTTGAACACTACGTCAAAACCAGCAAAACCCTTTGGAGTCCAACTGTACATTCCACCCCCACCTCCTTCCCCCGTCTTCACTTATCAGCGTTCACTGAAATGTTAAAGTTTATAAATATGACAAATTCTCTAGGGATTCTGGAGTGCACTATTCAATGGGCATACAACATGCAGTATATTTTAGGCAATAGGCTTTGGTATCCCCATGAATATTAACCTTTCAGTAATGTATGTTTAACCTACGCATATACTAAAGGTATACCCAAAGATAACGTTTGTACGTCTCAGTGGGAAATAACCATATTTACATTCTCCATGAAGTTTTCTTTATCTTATAACTTGGCCAAGATCAGGACTAAATCAATGACTGCAGATGATGGGGGTTATTTATGAAGAGAAGAAATAGAACAGGACATGTAAATGCTTTGTTTGCCTTTTAGATATGGACAATAAACTGGAGCAATGCTAATCATTATAAAAGCAGATAGCTACAGATGTCGGTTGGTTGAAATAAAAATGTCACCTTTGCTATATATAAATTTTAATTGAAGTTTATTAATAGCAAAGGTGACATTTTTATCCTAAACAACTGGCATCTGCAGCTATCTGTTTGCATATAATAAGTCTATAATATTAATATCTGATTGTCCATTAGTGAAAATGAGCAATGTGTCAGCAAAAAGACTAGTGCTGCATATCAAGTAGTACATCTTACAGGAACTATCCAGGATTGGAGAAGCTGTGGAAAAGTACTTCCAGAAAAAAAACTGCTCATTGCTGAAGCAGGTCTGATTCTGGTAAAAAATTGTATTAGTATTTTCTTCTGTGCATATAGTCAGTGCTCAGTATGGCTAACCATTACAGTTATTTGTGTTTGAAATCTGTTTTTAGAAGCACCGACCTTTGTTATTCTGGTGTTATATATCAGATTGTTGCTACATCATAATTCATAAGGTATAGTTTTAAATGATCTTTGGGTGTTTTATATACAGTATGAAGCATATGATATATGCTTGAGAAAGAGAGATTGTGTGCCCTCGAAACGTCGCACAGGTTTGCAGCTCAGCCAGCGTCTCGCTTTTCCTCACTATTCAAGTTAGGAATATACCTTAATGGACTGTATGAAAGGACTGTTCGTCTAACCGTAAGTATACCATATTTTTAACTACTTTTTGTACAAAGATATATGAAAGTGCTTTATTCAAAATAAAGGGCGACATCTCATAAAAAGAGGCGCAGCATTTTAAGGCGCATTAAATGAGTGTATAATGTGTCTGAATGAATGAATGAACCTGTCAAAAATCTGATGTGTAGTATACCTTGCATATTAAAATTGATGCATCTAATCTTGGTGCATTCAAATGTGTCGTGCCATTCAAATGTGTTGTACTCAGTTAATTTATATAGAGAATACGGTGTCAATAGTTTTTTTTGTGCTAAATACACCAAAAAAATGGCGCAGCCCCAATGGGACATCTCGTCCCAAAATGTCTTGCACTGTTCTATAACAAGACTGATATTTGCTGAGAATTATATTGCTGGTCAAGCTTCTTATATATACCGCGAACTAAGGATTATTGAGGAAACTCCGTACTTTAGACCAGCGGTGGTTATACTATAATGTTTGATGATATTACTTTGGATATACTGGGAATTGTCTTGGTTTTATTAGAATAAAGTAACTCTTATCTATGGGATTTGTCAGCTCAGCCCTATTCACTTGGTTCAGCATCATACTAAAATTTATAATTTTATTACAAATTAATAAATTAATGCTAAAATTATAATCCATAGTTTTAGAGCACACCCAACAACTAGATTCAGTGGAGCAACATAATTCAAGATATTAAAAAGTAAGTATTCTGATGTCTGGCGCACAAGACCACAATAATTGGTACAGACAACTTTTGAGAAGTTAACAAAGGGCAGTTGGTGCAACTTTTGATAATAATATATATCAGTAGGGTTGCTTAAACTGATTCATGTTCTGTTTGACACTGGTTCAATCAAACTCATGAACAAAAAAATCATGTTTAGGAATATTTCTTCTAACCCTATCCCTATCTTTAGCTGTAACCCTAACCCTTGGTTGAAGTTAGGTTTTTAATGCTTTTTTATGGGTCAACTTACCATTACCATTTCAACATCACATCCTTTCTGGTGTTATGGTAACCACAAGGGACGCTGCCCCTATCTCGTGGTAGCCAGAAATGTCATTAGAACAGAATTGACTCCACATTTGGAGTGATACTGCATTATTAGTGGCGCTAAACAGTAAATTAACAAGGTTTTTATGCCAACATTTTGCCGGAATTCCATTCAGCCGAACCAGCATTTAGTTGTATACATTAGGATCGATTTTGTCTTCAACCCAAATTTAAAGTGCAACACTATACACCAGGAGTAGTGAATGAGGAATGAAAAGAAGTAGTTGTATCCAATCCTTGTTTTGTGTGAACCCAGTCAAACAAAACTTTTTATGGTAGTATCCGTTTCAGGTTGTTGTCTGTAATGGACCCAGCATGGTTTAAGTGCCTTGTTTTCCACAACAAAGCAAATTTAAATATGGTGCCTGGTCAAATATTAGCAGCTGTCGGGGAAGAAGCATACCGAGCAGCCATAGCAATTTTTTTTGGGTCTAGAGATTAAAGGGGGTTGACTCACTTTTACCTTATTGTAGAAAATATAACAAGTTGGTTACTTTCTGCTATATAGCACTACTGTTTGGGTTCTCTGATATCCCATCACTATTATACATATCTTTATTTATTGTTACATTGCTGATTTTCCAGTTTCCTGTCATAAGGTAGTGGATAACTACTCATTTTCATGTAGGGCCATATGAATTCTCTTTAAAGAGAACCTGTCACATAATTTATGCCATTCATGTAATAGCTGGTAGGTAGAGTTCATACGTTGGCCACTAGTTACATGTCCTTTGATGAATTAGCAGGTATCACGGATAGGCGGGCAGAAATGTTTGCTTTTACGTTGAACGAACGGGCTAACATCTTGAAACAAGCCGAAGCGGCTGGCCTAGGCTGGGCCCAGAATAAAGAGCTTCCAATGCATCTACCAAGAAAGTTGGAGACACTAAAGAAAAAAGAAGCAAGTATGATATCTCATGCATCCACACTAACAGAATATGTAAAAAATGAACGGATCCCGAGGGGGCTAAGGAGTCCTTTGCAGCCAATTCTGATGCAGGATGATGTGAGCTACCGTGAGAAATGGTATGCAATTGGTAACAATTATTCTATGGAACTGATGTATCTTACTATCCAATACTTACAAATGCATATTGAGAAATTGAAGACCGAGATTGCTAATGTGGATAATGAATTTAAAAAGATCGCCAATGAAGACGAGTATAAACAGACACACCATGAGTTGGATAATACCATCGACAAATTGAGAATACAGCTCCTTCAAAATAAACTGAAGAAGTTTGAAAGGGATAATACGGACTACCTCTTCAACAGAGTTTATACGCTCAAAAGTACGACAGTATAGACGGGGAAAGGATAATAAGAGAAACCATACAGAAGAGAGTAGTACTGAATCGGAGGGTTCTGCTACGACTAGTCGGATGCTGCTAAGATCCATTACACGTAAAGACTCTAATTCTGGTGATTTTTTTAGACCAACCGGGTCGCAGCACCGACACAGACTCTGGAAGCAACACTGGAACAAAACTCGCAGGCAAACGAGCAAAAGAAAGAGGGCTTAGTGATTAACCTGTCTACCAAAGCCTTAACAGATGCGCAAACTGCTGTCATAGATGAAGGAATAAATTTTGTCCATATGCAAGGGGTCTCTCTTTTTGATTTTAATGTGGGTTTCTACAAACTCTGTAGGGCTATACGCCTTAGGATGTTCTTCAGCGGTTCAGAAAAAGGAAGTAGCATAAATAGTGGAATCCCTAGGAAAATGGTTAAGAGCAGTAGGTTCGATCCTGACTTCAATAGCCCCCTCTCTGGAGGTTTTCCATAGGCTGGTTATTGATGAAGTATCGAATCACTGGAATGAGACAAAAAGATCTAAAGCGAGCAATTTATCAGAAAAAATAGCTATTAATCAGTTACAACAGGATAGCTCAATTGTCATCAAGAAAGCCGACAAAGGCGGTGCCACAGTCGTGCAAGATAGGGCACAATATATACAGGAAGCGATGTCACAATTAGCTGACACTACTGTATATAAAAAACTAGACACAGACCCCACAGAAATTTTTGCCAAATCAATAAGAGAGTTACTAGAAGAAAGTCATCAACAAGGGCTGATTGATAATAAAACCAAAAATATGTTGATTTGCAATAACCCTAGGGTCCCTGTTTTATATTTGGTACGAAAAGTCCACAAATCTCTTACCAATCCCCCTGGACGTCCTAGCGTCTTGGGGATTGGTTCCCTGTTAGAACCTTTGGCCGCCTATGTTGATTCTTTTCTACAAAAGGCGGTCAAAAGAGATGCACATTCACTAAGCGATACAGGGCAATTCTTGAAAGTGATTGAAAATATTGGTGACATCCAGTCCTGTCTTTTCTGTACATTGGATATTAAATCCTTGTTTACAAATATTCCTTTTGAGGAGGCATACAGGCGAGTAGAGATGCCCTGCGTGAGGACCCGACATTGTCCAACTCTCAGATTAACTTCTTGATAACCCTATTAGAGATCGTTTTGACCAAGAATTATTTCAAATTTGGGGATGATTTCTACCTACAGCTGCAGGGGACATCGATGGGGTCCCCTGCAGCCCCCAGTTATGCCAATCTCTTCATGGCGGCCATGGAGAAGCAATATATTTTTCCATCAGAAGGGTTCAAAAAAGTAAGAGTATGGTTAAGGTATGTGGATGACGTCTTTGTCCTCTGGGAGGGAACTAACGAGGACTTGCTCGAATTTGTAAATTTCTTAAATGGTCTCCATTCTCTTATTCAGTTCACCTCTCATGTGGACAGAGACGTCATCCACTACCTGGATGTGGAGGTGCGACGCACCACCAATGGCATCTCTACCGACTTGTATGCTAAGCCTGCTGAAAGAAACAACATGCTGCATCGCAATAGTTATCATGCACCTCAAACCTTTAGAGGTATACCCACAGGCCAATTCACAAGGGCTAGGCGAATATGTTCCACAGATGAGCTATACTATAAACAGAGTAGTAAGCTTGTTGAAAAATTTGTCGACAGGGGTTATGATAGAAGAGAAGTGGAACAGGTGGCCCTAGAAATAGGTAAAAAAGATCGTAATATGCTTCTGACGAAACAAACTACTAAAGAAAAAGATCATAGATTGATGTTTGTCAGTACTTTTGATGAGCATAGTAGGATGATTAAAAAAGCAATTGATAGACATTGGCATATACTTACGGCCGATTCCAAATATGGTCGGCTGTTTAAGGAGAAACCGGCGTTTGTTTACAAGAAAGGTCGTACAATTGGGAGTCAGATTATGTCTAGTAAAATTTTCACTGAACATACTAGAAAGCAGGTGTTCCTTGATCCGAAGAGAAAGGGTACCTTCCCTTGTTATAATTGCCAGAACTGTAGCTCCATAATAAGAGGACCATTCGTCCTCCATCCAACTACAGGAAAGAAAATATTTCCGAAATGTGCCTACACATGCGATACCAAAGGGGTCATTTACTTGCTTAAGTGCCCAGGCGGTAAAGGATATGTGGGACAAATGGCCCGTAGTATAAAAATAAGATTGAATGAACATCGGTCTAGCATTAGAATGGCTACTAGGAATTTGATACAGGATAAAGAAAAAATTGAGAAGAGAGAAACAACAAAACCCTTCGGGGAAACTAGTGTGGCAAAACATTTCATGGAATTCAGACATAATGTGTCTGACTTACGATGGTGCATACTGGAGGAAGTGAGAGGTAGTTAGGGGTTAACTCTCGAGTCTTGTCTACTACGTCGAGAGGCCCGCTGGATCTTTGATCTTAACACCTTACCGCCGGCCGGCCGGCCTGAATGAGGCACTTAGTTTTAAAGTGTTTTTGTAAATGTATTTTGTTGTTATGTAATGTGAGTATAAATATGAGTTACTGATGTGGGTATGCACGCTTGAGAAAGGGGGAGGGATTCTCCCGAAACGTCGCGTGGTTACGCTTACCACCCGCCCTTCCGTTTACCTGCTCCAGGTGGAATGCCAAGTTGATGGCGCCACACTAATGCTTCTTGCATTGTGAAGCTCTATGCGGCTCAGAGATCGTTGAATCCTGTTGACCACGGAACGATGCGCGGCTGAAGTGCAAGTACTCTTTTGTATATCTGCTATTTACTATGATGTATGAGAATCAATAAATTTCTACTTTTGATATAAGCTCTTACCCAGCTACGTTGTGAAGCTAAAGTGAACATAATTTATGCCAGACATGCTGTTTCCAGCACTGTGTCTCTTATTCTGTAAGATGCTATAGTTTTAGAGTATTTAATGCTCAAATTTGCGGTTTTCTGCCAGAAAAGAGTAATGAAAAGAGTCAGTTTTTTCATACCCCGCCCACCTGTATATGGCCCTGCCCACTTCCCAGCTGATTAACCTATTACGTTGAATAGGTAGAAACATATGAATAACTTTCAGTGGTCGGGGCTAGCTTTTGGTAGGCGGGGCTAACACTTGCGTATGAATAAGATTTGAGCATTAAAGGGGTTGTCTCACTACATTGATTTATCTTACCTCAGTCCTGTTTACTTGGTTTCACTTTGAATTCAGGGGCGTGTTTACTGGCTTTTACTAGGCTGCTGTAGAAGAGAGGTCTGTAACTATAGCAACCAGTGCTGGCAGCCTATAAGGAGAGATCAAACAGGTCTGTAGCTATAGCGACCTGAGGAGCTGATGCAATCCATACAAGAGGGGATATCTAGGAATATATATATATATATATATATATATATATATATATATATATATATATATACATTTATATATGTTAATGGACATATATTGCAAAGTGACTTGTTTTTGCAAGATCTTTAACATAAAAAGCTATCATTGTAGTGAGACAACCCCTTTAAATGCTCTAAAACTGCTGCATCTTACAGAATAAGGGACACAGCCCTGGAAACAGCATGTCTGACACTAGCTTGTGCTGTCATCAGCAAGGAGGGCAGAACCTATGTGACAGGTTCCCTTTAAGCCCCTGCTAGGAAGAAAAATCCCACTGAATATGAGGCAATTGATATTTTATCTGTATGTAAGATGTATTTTACTTCTTCAGTAACAGATAAAGAAATAAAAGGGGAAAATATGTTCCCGGGGATGAAAAACTGAAGTGTATGGGGTTTTTTTTGTACAGATTTCTACTTAAGATTGTGTAATAATTTATGCTAGATCTATATATATTAAATTGAAGTGAAACTGGGTGGGAGTCATGGATCGTATGAGGTCAGCACATACTTTTTAAACTCTTTTAATGAGGCACATTCAGCTACTTTGTCCTTTCTCAACATTTCCTTCTCCTTTCAGGTCAACTGAACTCATGTAATTTACGCATTACCTCCTTTGCTCTAATTAGTAACACTTTACAGACATTTTAGCTTTTAATGGTACGATTCTCCAGTGGACCAGTATGATGCAGAATATAACACACGGAAATGGGCTACGTTCCATAAAACATAGACCAAAGAATAGATTTAAGAACAGCAGAACCTTTATATTGTTTGTAAAAGTTATCTTTCTCATTGCCTGAAATGGTCTACATACAATGGAGTCTTTACTACCCTCCATTTAACCACCACTTAGCGGGGAAAGAAACATGTTTAGCTAACCCACCTACATTTAAGGGCACAAAATACAAATGATTCATTACATTATTATATTTTTGTCACCTGTTTATCTCCTTACAGAATTCAGAATCACAAACCATTAAAAACATTTAAAAGAAAAATTTGCACATTAGGCTTGACATATTTTTGGCAGAATATGCCTTATAAGTGGATTCTTTGATGCCAAGCAGTGGGTGTAACCGCCAACAAAGAACCCCAATGTATTTTAACATTATGCTTCATTGTCTATGAATATTCATTAACCAGAATTGTTTTTTCCTCTTTTTTGGTTGCTGCAAGCAGCATTCATTTGTTCTCATTAGTGAAGATGTAATATATAGATTAAATGTGAACATGACTATGCTTTCCTTCATATAGTTTAGTTCTCACGCAGAGGAAATAAACCTGTCTGTCTAGTATCACCTTTAGGTAGTTTGCCTGTAAGTAAATGTTCAGTGAAATAAAAGCCTTGAAACATGACTAAGGATATCGGACCAACCAGAGACACTCATTTGTAGGCATTCTACTCAGCCAACCAATAGTACCCAGTAACCCAGCCATCTACTAATGTCTGAAACTCTAAAAAAAATTCCTTGAATTTTCTATAACAAATATTTGGTGGTCTTCTTGTTATGGAATATGAAGGTCAACTGACCAAGCTGAGGGAAAGACAAGATCTCTGTGGATCTCCATAGATTTTCATGTACATTATGATAAACTGGTAGGATATGTGGCTACTTACTGTACATAGGTAGGTTATTAACATACACCTGCTTAGGGGTGTAATATAGAGTCTATAGGAACACCTATATTAAATAACATTGGCAACATTCTGTGAACTTAGACTCACAGTGAATAAAAGGGCTCTGCCAAAAGATGTACCCTGATTGGATTGAGTATGGAGATTTCTATACCTGAGAAATCTGACTATGAATGTTCCACATGCACAGGACAATTCCTATGAACCTAATGGAAATTAAATTGATGGTGTGGTTTACAGTGTTTTTACCTTCTGTCCTCAGAGTTATGAATGCAGCTCCGGAGGCAAAGACTGCTGCTGTATCAAGAAATGTACAGTACAGAGTAAAGCACAGGAAGACATGACCCCACAATTCTAACTAAAGGGGTTGTCTGACAATTAAAAATAAGCCTCAGCTGCATTAAATAATAAAAATTTACTCACTGTTCTACTTACTGTCACTCCAGTGTTAAAGGTTTAGTAAGGTCTCTAGTGTTTGTTTGTTACTGGCCATTCTGATCAGCACATGACCCCTATGGCCTCAGTAACTATGTGTATTTCCATTGATATAACCACTAAAGATGTGAAGGGTATGTGAGTAGTGATGTCAAAAGAATGGCACCCGATCACTAAGGCCACTAATTTTCGATAGCGGTCACATGTTGTTTTGAAGGACTGAATGTAGACCAGAGACACTACAGGAGCTTTAATGCCGGAGCAGCAGAGAGTATAAGGGATATTACAATTTTTTTTTTTGTTATTTTGTGCAGTTGGAGCCTATTTTTAATTTTAGTTCGACAACCCTTTTAATAGGGTAATTTCCATGGTGTGGTCCTAGGAAACTACTTAGCCATCATTATTGGTAAAGGCAACTGGCCATATATTTCCTCAGCAGTGGCCACTACCGAGGAAATGTAGTATAACACGCTGGTCATTTAAATCAATGGTCAGTCATTTTGAATGGAGAAGTGGCTGCGGTCACTCTCCATTAATTCTAGTCGGAACTCAAAATACATCCAAATGCACCCGCTGAAACTTCTTAGAATAGGATGGTCCAGGGTCAGATTTGGAGAAAAGTATGAGTGCCAGAGGTGGGACCTGCACCAATCTGAACTTGATGGCATATCATCATGCCATCAATGTTTGTGATGGCAAAGCCACTTATTTGAAATTATCTGCTTGCTTTAACAAAATATAGCAGTCTACCCTCCTTCATGGGTGTCATTTTCTCTATCTCACATTGCTTTTAAGTAAACTTTAATTTTATATTTATATATATATATATATATATATATATATATATATATCCCACATATGAATTAACGTATTCAATGTGGCCCTGTCTGTTATATTAAGATATCTTCAAATATACAAATATACAAGAACCTAAACCGCTCTTGTGTCATTTAGTTTGATCATGTCATTCTATCAATACTATTGGTGGATTTCCTAAACAAAATGTATTTTTATTGACCACTTACCTATATCTGTAACTCAATATTAAAGGGATTGTCACACCATACTGATTTCTCGAGACTCAGACAGCTTCAGACTAACACTTCCGGTGGGTGAATCTACAGCAGTGATTGGCATATCCGCTCTACTATTTCTGGCTGAGCTTGTTAAAGGGACATGAGTGCTGGAGATTTTTAAACAGTGGTGAACAAGACTACAGAGATCTAATGGGTTAAAGCTTGGCACTAAGTAATGTAAACAAGCTCCTGAGATAAGAAACACAGCTGGGAATCCCAATCACTGCTGTGAGAGAATAATTTACAGAAGCTTGTGTACATAAGCAGGAGATAAGAACTGTTCCTAACTCTGAAGAGAGGCAAAATCAGAACAGCAATGTACCTGGTAATAGTCTTTTGTTTACCTTTACCTATATGTTTAAAGCCAATCTATGAAACAGGAATACCAATAACATTTTATAGATTGTTATAGATTGCTAAAATTAACCTTCAAAATAATTTGAGCTTGCTTTATATAAGGTTAATGTCTGAAGTTACACGTATAAAATGGGCCTCAATTATGAAAACTGTCTAAAAATGTCCTTGTTGCCCATAGCAACTAATCAGAGTGCAGTGTTCATTTCTCCAGAGCAGAAAAAAGATGAAAGCTGAGCTTTGATTGGTTGCTATAAGCAACGAGGACACTCTTAAACAGTTTTCATAAGCAAGGTCCATTGTTTGTAGTAAAACGTAATAAATTGTGAAGTGCTGCGGAATATGTTGGCGCTATATAAATAAAAATTATTATTATTAAGATTATTATTAAATGTGTTCTTATATCTGCATAGGAAAAGTTCTAGCAGGAAAACCATTATTTGGAAAGTTATGACTTTATGGATTGTAGTCAATGCACTGACAGCACTTTGATGCAATTGGTTAATATTACAATAATTTAAAGCAGGGATGAGAAACCTTTAAAATCAATCGGGAGCCCTACTACATTTCCAACTTAAAATTAGCCTGCTATATTTGGTCAAATATTTTATTAACTCACCCTTAACGTGAACTGCCTCTCTCCCTGAACAGCACAAGTGCAGATGCACATTGCTGAACAGATAAGTACATCAGCAGCATCCATGCTGTCTCCCCACTATAGTACATTGGGGGAGAAAAGGCATGCACAAATGAAGGGCTGGATTCCCTTTCTCCCCCCTGATTTTCCATGCAATATGTCTGACTCTCCCCCCTTCCTCCCCTGGTGTGATGTCCATGCCTAGAGTCCTCCAAAACACGTTTAACGCGTTGACCCCGGGTAATCAATAAAACTTGTTTCCCTTTTATTTAAAAAAGCATGATAAAATTTGAAAAGGTTTCCCTATGTGAAAAAATACCCTAAAAACCATGAAGTCCGCTTACGCTTTTTGGGTGTATCAACCCCTTAATATAGCATCAGACTGAAACCAAACCTCTTATATACCAACCCTTAAAAGATCATTGGTAGTTACTAGTCACCCAAACCTGTGAACCCCCAAATCTGAGAGTCAATTGAATGTAGGCAAAGGTAGGATTACCTTCGGGTTTGGAAAAGGGCATACGGAGTCCGAAGTGGTAATGGCAGGCAAAGATCCCCCGCAACTTAGAACGGTTTCCCGGGTGGTTATTATTCCACTTGTGCCAACGTATTGGTGGACCAGTGATGGAAAACCGAGTCCCGCCAGCAACCTCCGAAAACACCGAGGTTCGCGGAAACGAAGAAAAATTCAATTCAAGAACAGGCAATAATAAATAAGCCCGGATAATAACCGGTGAGATATCAGAATACCTAAAGTTATCCTAACAGGAGAGCGCTAGTAGGTGCCAGGGTGATGACAGGAGACAAAATTTTTCCTTGAATAGAAAGGAAGGGTGGATACAGACATTTTTCATCCCTTTCTGATAAGCATATTATAGAAACATAATAAAAATAGCACAAGAAAAAGAAGAACAAATGTACAAACAATGAGAGAAAAAAAAAATTAGTAAAATTATAACAAAATTGCCCTTTTTAAAATTTTAAAAGTGAAACATTAATTTTCCCGTAAATTCAGACCCTGGGGCACTGACGTTTCAAAGTAAAAAACCCAAAAGGCTTCTCTGTCATGTAAGAGTCCCCCAAAGCCTTCACCCCGGGTTGGTTGGAATTTTTTTCTATTTCAATTATTTTCAATCCCCAGGGGCGGAATTTCACCTCTTAAAGTGGTTAGATAAGTTGGTTATTCCTAAGGAACTTAGATATTCATTAAGGCTGCAGGAAGCAAATTGATTTTTCGGAAGTGCTTCCCCTATTGTAGGTTCAAATGGTACCTGTGCCAAGTATAAACCCTGTTGGAATTATAATTAATGAAAACTCTTGATGTTATAACTTTTGATATTTTTTTATCGTGAATTTTTTTTGGGATGGAATATGCAGGTACGACAAGGTGTCCTCCACACCTAAAAAAACCTTTTTGCGCCAGCCTGTACTTTGCGGGGGGTTAAATTTTAAAATTTAGGGGAAACAAATTGCCCAGTGTACATGCTTTTTGGGGAATTTCCCGACCCCATCGATTATTTTCCCCCCGGGTTGGATCCCATTTATAGAAAGATTTGGGAACACTTTTTGAAAAAAATTTGGGGATTAATTCAAACAAGACAGTTTTGGATTCCCAAGGTTTTTTTCTCCCCTATTTTGAAAGAAGGTATTTCTTTTCTTTAGAGTCTAAGATTTCTGTGTCATTTTAGACCCTTTTGGGGATACCCCACTTTGGGGGACAACTGTTCTGTTTTTCCCTCAATTATTTGGTTCCCATCTTTACTGAAATTTCCTTTTGGACTAACCATTTCCCCAACGGGGTTTGGCCCCAAAAAAAAAATGAACATTCTCGGAGGGGAAGCCCCTAGAATGAAGGTGTATTTCCGGCTGTACTCTTGCGGTGGGTCCTAGTCCCAACACAGCGTCCTGGTATCCCTACAAGGGTCAGATCCAGAAAATGTATCACATTTGGATCCACAGCATGGGTGAATCGCAAATTGAAAAGATTGTTATTCAAAAAAAATATGAACTTAGGTATGGCAGATACATTGCCCCCATATAAACAGGAGGTCATCGATGTATCTGCCATACCAAAAAATGAAATCAACAAGATATACAGATGCTCCCACCATGCCATGACCAGATTGGCCAGGGATGGTGAGAACTTCACCCCCACAGAGACACCCCTTACTTGGAGATAAATCACCTGGTTGAATGAAAAAAAATTATGTTTCATCAAAAACTCCGTTACCGCAATAACGAACTCAGAATATTCCTGTGTATAATCCGTATAATGCGAGAAGTGAAACCTAAGGGCCGATAATGCCACCTGATGGGGTATACTGGGATATAACGCTTCAACGTCACATGTAAGCCAAGCCATGTCCTGGTCCCAATTAATATGTCCTAAACCTTTCAAGACCTATTTAGTATCCATGAGGTAGCCTGGGCATCTAATAACCAATGGTTTTAAGAGACTCTCCAGCCACTGGCACAGCCTCTCTAAAAGGGAGCCTATGCCCGAGACTATCGGTCTCATGGGTGGTTGAACACAATCCTTGTGTATTTTTGGGAGACCAAATTGTAGGATGCTCCACCAATATATAGTCCACCTGTTTTTGATTAAACACACCGATACCCAAGCCCTCATTAAGGAGAAGTGACAATTGGATTTTATATTCAGCAGTGGGATCTCGTTTCAATTTTTGATATGTCATGGGATCAGACAGCATTTCTTGCATACGTGTAATATATGTATGTTTGTCCATGAGGACAACAGTACCCCCCCCTTATCCGCCAAATTTTTCTCCGTTTCCGCGCACCTCCGGTAGTTGTTTGGAGGTTGCTGGCGGATCTCGGTTTGCCATCACTGGCTCCGGACTCAATAGCGCTTGTGCACAAGTCCGGATATAATATCCACCCGGAAGCCGTTCGTAAGTTGCGGCCGGATCTTTGCCGGCCATTACCAGCTTCGGACTCCGTAGCGCCTTTGCGCATACCCGGAAGGTAATCCTACCTGTAGCCATACATTCAATTGACTCTCAGGATTGGAGCGTTCACAGGTGTTGAGGCTGACGATCAGGTAATCTACCAATGATCTTATAGTGTTTGGTATATAAGAGTGTTTGGTTACTATGTCTGTATGCTATGATTAAGGGTGTTCATACACCCGAAACGCGTAAGTCGGTCTCCATGGTTTGAGGCTATTTTTGCACATGGGAACGCTTGCAATTTTATCATGCTTTAAATAAAGGAATCAAGTTTTATTGCATTACTCCGGTGGTCATCGCTGCATTAAACGTGTTTTGGAGGACTATTTCGATTACGCCCTGTACTCTGGGTGAATGCGTGCTGATTCCACCTTGGAAGCTGGATTACGTTTGGGGTGAGCTGACCTTCTGTTTTCTGCTGTTTGATGTCCATGCCTACCCTGACATGCAGTAGCATACTGGAGTAGAAACATCATGGACTAGAATTTGCCCTAAGGTACCGGTTCCCCTCACCGACCCTCTCCACACACACACACAAGTTTTGATGCAATGCCCCCAAGTCTCTGTTCCTTCCATATCTTTTCTCCCCTGCACTAGAGATGGACTAGAAACGTTACTAATGTGCTCAATGTTCCAAAGTCAGCAAACAAGGGTCAGGAGTTTCAGAGACCAGCACATCTGGAAGGAACAGCTTCAGTGAGATGTGCTACCGCATATGCACGGGACTCCGAAGCTCCTGTCACATGTCTGCTGACTCAGGAATAACAAGTGCAGGGCTGGACCAAACAATTTTGGGGGTGATATACATCACTCAGGCCAAACATTCTCCACCCTTGCTTTAAAGTATAGGAACAATTAGGCCAGACATCTCCACCCCTGCTTTAAAGTATAAGACCAATTAGGCTAGACATTCCCCACCCCTGCTTCAAAGTATGGGAACAATTTGTCAACATAAGCGTAAGCAAGGATCTCATCTGATTTGTTAGTATTTGGTTACTGATGCTATTGCTCTGTGTAAAATCCATGAAGTGCTGATGTGAAGCCATTTTAACATGGTTATTAGATTTTACATTATCACATAAAGCTAAGGAGGAATTTACTTAATTTCGATGCCAATCTACCATAAAAGTTCACTGAAGTATGAGGTGATAAATGTATTAAATTTATGAAGAGGCATGTTCCTCTTAATGAATTTGGTGCCTTTATGGCTGTCCATGCTTTTTTTATATAAATTATATAAAATTTGTTGGGCCACTAAAAGCCCTGTTCCAGATATTTTACATTCACTTTGGAACACAAAGCTATCACAAAGTTTCAAATTTAATGCTTATGCAACCAGAATTTGTCTTGGGTTGAATGGTTACAGTGTGTGGTGGTATTCATACCCAGAGTACAACTGGAAGGCTAGTTTAACCCCTTACTAGCAAAAGACATACTGCTAAGGCTGCTAATTACAGCTGACTACCGCAGCTAACAGTAGTGAACAGAGCCGGCTCCAATCCCTGCTGTTTAACCATATAGATGCCAGTTCGAGATTGTGTGGTGTTGATCGGTTACCAAGTCTAATGAATGCAACCATAGCCACTCAAGCAGGAATTAATAGAACAACCATCTTGGTACATGGTTCTGCATTGTTTATATGATCCAGAAGGCTGTACAAGCGATAAAGCAACCTAATGGTCGAGTACCCTAGGAAAACTAAAAAAAAAGTGTTTTTAATGTAAAAAAAAATACAGATAAAAAAATTTAAAGTTACACATAATTGGTATCATTTAGTATTTATCCCGCATGTTGGACACCATAGAAGAAAAAAATTCAAAATGCGTTTTTTTTTGTCATTTCACTTCCCCTAAATATTTAGGTCCATAGGTGTACAAACAAAAAAGTTATTGGTCACAGAAAAGGGAACTGCAGTGCAAATAGAAATAGAGAATGTTTGTCTTAAAAGATAACAAAAACCCTACATACTTGGTATCACTGGAATCGTATCGACCTGAAAAAAATCAGTTAACGCATTATTTATTCTAGATTTCACCCCAGTTACAATTTTTATTCCGGCTTCCCAGCATACTCTATGGTATGGTCAAAGACACCATTAAAAGGTACATCTTTTCCTACAAAAAAAAATCCCTCATATGTCTATGTAGATAAAAAATAAAAAAGTTATGGCTCTTAAAAGGCAGCGAGAGAAAAAAATGAAGAGCCAAAAAATCATGAGCATCTGTCACCCACACGTATACTGAAGGGAGTGGATTTACTAGAGGGCAGCACACAATTGATTGAAAGTAGATCATAGTATGGATTGAAGGTGACTAGTGTTGAGCGATTTTTATCGACAAAGTTTGAAATCCGG